>PVIY010035972.1:0-25835 GCA_004026745.1 Myrmecophaga tridactyla
GGACACAAATATCTTCATGTTTTTAGCCCACTCAGAAAGGTCTATCCACATACTTCTTCCCCAGACCTCTTTGTCACCAATTTTCCAATTATGGTCTTTCCAAGTACACGTGTCCCCAACCATGACATCCTCCTTCTCTCTTTTTTCTTTTTCATGAAAAATAACAGATACAAAAAAGCAATATATTTCATCATCAAATGTAAATGTTCTGAGAAATGATCATGGTGATGAATATATAACCATGTGATGATATTGTGAGCCATTGATTGCACACCAACTATGGAATGTTCATATGTTAAGAATGTTCATGTTTATATGTTGCTTGGTTTTATTAATAAAAATTAAAGAAAGTAAAACTAAAAGAGGAAAAAAGTAACTAAAATATACTTTTCAATATAGAAAGACATTAATACATATTACAAGTCTAACAATGAGATATGGTTTAGAAGAATTAGTCCAAAATGTTGAATAATAGTTTTAAAAACTTAAAATAGCATAATGGAACTCTTCAAAAATTTCAGAGTAAGAGTTTTTCTGGGCTTTAATAACAGCAAGATGGCAGAATTAAAGGCCACAGATTTCCTCCCCCCCCACAGAAGCATCGAGAAAAAGCAGAAGAACTTTTGAATACAGTCAAGGGTTGCAGTAACTGGGTGTGCACAAAATCAAAGAAAACAGCAATTTAAAACTGGTAGGACAACTGTTATGAGTTTACTTGCCTCCCCCACCCCCACCCCCTCCTTAGCTTGGTGCACCTGATCCCATGCTCCTGGTATCTGTCCCAGACAGTGGAGGGATCAGAGTAACCCCCGTGGGCCCACTGGAGTGTATGTGTATTTGCTCCAGTACCACCGGGGACAGCCTGAAGGACTAACCTAGGAGGCTCCTTTCTGGCTCACAGTCCCAAAACTTGCTCTGAACTGTGGAAGCAGGTGCTAAAATACCAGTAGAAAACAATAAAGCCACAGCTGCCTGGGCCAGCTACGTGGGGCAAAAGACTACGATTAAGAAAAACTATAGCCCAACCAGGAGGAAACATGAATTTGCTATAAGCAGTTAGGCAAATATCCAGTGTAAACTGAGAAATGATAAATCCATGAGTGTATGCTCAGGACAAGTCATATACACCATCATATACACAGGAGATCCAAGAAGGCCTTGCAATTTCACATCACAAAAATTTTGTTGTTTAGGCTCACAAAAAAAAACACAAAAGCAAACAAAAAAAACCCACAATAAATTTCAAAGTACATTACAACAGTTAGTTGTAGAACAGATTTCAGAGTTTTTTTGGTGTGGGTTACAGTCCCACAGTGTTAGGTTTTTACTTCTAGCTGCTCTAAGATACTGGAGACTAAAAGAAATATCAATATAATGATTCAGCAGTCATGCTCATTGTTAAACCTTACTTTCTCTTTATAACTCTATCATCACCTTTGATCTTTGTCCCATTCTTTAGGGAAATTTGGGTTGTGCCCATTCTAACTTTTTGTTGTTGGAAGTGGCTGTCAATAATAAGGGATAGGGGAATGGAACTAGTTGATATGTTCTGGAGAAGCTGGCCCCTCTGCAATTCAGGACTTATCTGGTCCAGGGACCCATCTGGGGGTTGTAGGTTTCTAGAGAGTTACCCTAGTACAAGGAACATTTGTAGAATTTTATATAACACCCTAGATATTCTTTGGGATTGACCGGAACAATTTTGCTTGGGGTTTGGCAAGCTGTGATAGGTAGTGATGTTTAATGAAGCTTGCATGAGACTGACCTCCAGAGTAGCCTCTCAACTCTATTTGAACTCTCTCAAGCCATTGATACTATTTGTTACACTTCTTTTTCCCCCTTTTGGTCAGGATGGAATTGTTGATATCGTGGTGCTAGGGCCAGGTTCATCCATGGGAGTCATCTTCCACACTGCCAGGGAGACTTTCACCCCAGGATGTCATGTCCCATGTAGGGGGACACGTTGAGTTAGTGTATGTGCTATGGAAAATTTAGGTACAAAATAAACTTTTCTTCTTTTGGTCTCAAAGGGTAGAAGAGGTTCTAAAATATGATATCTTCCTTACCCCTGTATTCTGAATTACCTTAATCCCAACCTGATGAGCTTCAGACTTATCTCTAAATACCAGGTTACACATATATAAAACAGCTGATCAGAATCCAGAAATAACAGTTACTGCTCCCCACTAAATGTGACTGCTATAAAAGCTTACAATCTAGGCCCTTGTTTTCTTATAAATATTTTCTAAATGAGACCATGTAAAATTTGTTGTTTTGTTTCTGTCTTACTTTACCTGACCAAATGTCCAACGGGTTCATTCATAGTGTTGCATGCCTCGCAGCTTTGTTCCTTTTTGTAGCAGCATAGTATTTAATTATATGTATACACCATCATTCACCAGTCTACTTCTCAGTCAATGCATCCTTCAGCCACCTCCATTCATTGGGCATGTATAATGTCTAAAGTCAACAGTCTACAATACTTTCAATTTTAGATAATTGTTCCCAGGAGAAAATAACCAATCAACACACTCTCACCAAATAGAAAATCTAAACCTCCCCTTAACTGTTGTCCCTCCCCCCGTTATTTACCCCTGGTATTGCTGTGGTACTGTTGATGTTTTCCTGTTAAACATGTCCAGTAGCATGCAATAGCAGTTCTCACCCTATACCCTGGCTGTTGCTATCAGTTCTCCCATGCCCATTTATTGAAAAGACTATTTGTTCCAGGTCGGTGGATTCAGGGGGCCTTGTCGAAGACCAATTGACAGTAGATTTGGTGGTCTAGTTCTGTGTGCTTGATTCAGTTCCATTGGTCAGTACTTCTGTCTTTGTGCCAGTACCATGCTGTTTTGACTACTGTGGCTTTATAATAAGTTTTAACATCAAGAAGTGTTCATCCTCCCACTTCATTCTTCTTTTTTAGAATGCTTTTAGCTATTTGAGTCTCTTTTCCTTGCAGATGAGTTTGGTAACTAGCTTTTCCAAGTCTTCAAAGTAAGATGTTGGAATTTTGATTGGTGCTGCGTTGAATCTGTAGAGCAATTTAGGTAGAATTGACATCTTAACTACATTTAACCTTCCTATCCATGAGTAGGGAATGTCTTTCCACCTATTTAGATCTTTCATTTCTTTTAGCAATGTTATGTAGTTTTCTGTGTACAAGTCCTTTACATTCCTCGTTAAATTCATTCCAAGATACTTGAATCTTTTAGTTGCTATTTTGAATGGATTTTTTTCCTTAATTGCCTCCTCAGTTAAGTCATTGTTTGTATATAGAAACATTATAGATTTTTGCACATTTATTTTATGTCCCACCACCTTGCTGAATTTATTAGCTCAAGGAACTTTGTTGTAGATTTCTCAGGATTTTCCAAATATTGTATCATGTCATCTACAAACAAGGAAATTTTACTTCTTCCTTTCCAATTTGGATGCCTTTTTTTCTTTTTCCTGCCTGATTGCTCTAGCTAGAACTTTTAATGTAATTTTGAATAATGGTGACAGAGGGCATCCTTGTCTCATTCCCAATCTTGGGAAAGCTTTCAGTCTCGCCATTGAGAATGATGCTGGCTATGGCTTTTTCATATATGTCCTTTATCACATTGAGGAAGTTACCTTTGATTCCAACCTTTTGAAGTGTTTTTTATCAAAAAAAAGGATGTTGAACATTGTCAAATGCATTTTCAGCATCAATCGAGCTGATCATGTGATTTTCCCCCCTTTCTATTTGTTAATGTGCTGTATTATGTTGATTGATTTTCTTGTGTTGAACCACCTTTGCGTTCCTGATATAAGTCCCACTTGGTCATGGTGTATAATTCTTTTAATGTGTTGTTGGATTCGATTTGCTGCTATTTTGTTGAGAAATTTTGCATCTGTGTTTGTTCATTAGGGAGATTGGCCTGTAGTTTTCCTTTCTTATAGAATCTTTAAAGTGATGTCAAGTTAATAAAATGAGTTAGGTAGTGTTCCTTTTTCCTGAGGAAAAAGAAACTTTTCCTTTTTGGAAAAGTTTGAGCAGGATTGGTGTTAGTTCTTTTGGAATGTTTGATAAAATTCCTCTGTGAAGGTTTTCACAATCACACAGTCACACTGTAAACGTTATATATTTATACACTCGTTTTCAAGAATCTAGGTTGCTGGAACACAGCTCAGCAGTTTCAGGTACTTCCCTCTACTCACTCCAATACACCATCAACTAAAAAGGGATATCACTGTAATACATCAGAATAAACTCCTGGATAACCTCTCCACTCTGTTTGAAATCTCTCAGCCACTGACACTTTGTCTCATTTCTCTCTTTCCCCTTTTCATCAAGAAGACTTTCTCAGTCTTTCGATGGTGGGTCTTGGCTTATCCCAGGCTTTCTGTCCCATGTTCCCAGGGAGATTTACACCCCTGGGAGTCATGTCCTGTGTAGGAGGGGGGGCAGTGAGTTCACCTACTGAGTTGGCTTAGAGAGGCCACATCTGAGCAACAAAAGAGATTCTCTGGGGATGACTCTTAGGCCTGATTTTAAGTAGGCTTAGCCTGTCCTTTGCAGGAATAAATTTCATATGGATGAACCCCAAGATCGAGGGCTCAGCGTATTGATTCGGTTGTCCCCACTGCTTGTGAGAATATCAGAAACTCTCCAAATAGAGAAGCTGAATATTTCCTTCTTTCTCCCCATTCCCCCAAGGGGACTTTGCAAATACTTCTTTATTCACTGACCAAATCACTTTGGGATTTATCAGGGCCTCACATTAACCTGGACAAACCAACAAAATCTTATGCCCTATTCAAAATTCTAATGATAGTGAGTAAATGTACAAATTAAAAAGTGTTTTTGCATGAGGAAGAACAAAGGAATGTCATTACGGCAGGGTGTTGGAAATAGATGGTAATTAATACCTTAAGACTTTAACTTATGTGTGAGACTAAAGCAAAAAATGTTTATTTGGTACAAAGTTTATATTTTGACTAGTGCATTTCCTAATATAACTTATGTGGACAGCTTAACTGAATACCGTAATACTTGGAACCTTGAGTAGGGCATGAGATTTTGTAGGTTTGTCCAGAGTGATGCCCCAATAAATCCCAGAGTGATTTGAACTGTGAATAAAAAAGTATTTGCAAAGAATGGTGAGAAACGGGCAAAATTTAGCTTTCCCAAGTGGAGAATTCTTGATGTTCTCACAAGCAGTGGGGACAACAAAAGCAACAGGTTGAGCCCCCAATCTTAGGGTTTGTTTATAAAAAACTTAACCCTGCAAAGGATAGGCTAGGCCTACTTAAAATTAGGCCTAAGAGTACCCCCAAGAGAATCTCTTCTGTTGCTCAGATGTGGCCTCCTTCTCTCAGTCAACACAACAAGCAAACTCACTGCCCTCCCCCTCTCTTCATGGGACATGACTCCCAGGGATGTGCACCTTCCTGGCAACGTGGGACAGAAATCCTAGAATGAGCTGGGATTCAGCATCAAGAGATTAAGAAAACCTTCTCAGCCAAAACGGGAAGAGCGAAATGAGACAAAATAAAGTATCAATGGCTGAGAGATTCCAGAATCAAGAGGCTATCCTGGAGGTTATTCTTATGCATTAAGTAGATATCACCTTGTTAGTCAAGATGTAATGGAGAGGTTGAAGGGAACTGCCTGAAAATGTAGAGCTGTGCTCCAGTAGCCATGTTTCTTGAAGACGATTATGTAATGATATAGCTTATGCATATGTGATGGTGTGATTATGAAAACCTTGTGTCTGATCCTCCTTTTATCTAATCAACAGACGAGTAAAACATATGGATTAAAAATAAATAAATAATAGGGGGAACAAATGTTAAAAAAAGATTCTATATATTTATGGTGTTCAACTAAACTGACCAATACAAGTCTTCTCTTCCTTCTTGAGTCAGTGTAGCTTGTATGTTTCCAGGAGTTTGTCCATTTCATTTGAGTTGTCTAGTTTGTTGGTGTTTAGCTGTTCCACTTAAGATTTTTAATTTCTACAGGTCTTTGCTAATGTCCTCCCTCTTTTCTGTTTTTATTTGCATCCTCTCTTTTTTTTTTCTTTGCCAGCCTTGCTAGTGGTCCATTGGCTTTATTGATTTTCTCAAAGAACCAACTTCTGGTTGTATTGATTCTTTCCATTATTGTTTTTTCTCCCATTTATTTAACTCTGCTTTAATTTTTGTTATTTCTCTTCTATTTGCTTTGGGGTTAGTTTGCTATTGTTTCTCCGGTTCCTCCAGTTGAGCAGTTAAGTCCTTGATTTTTGCTCTTTCTTCTTCTTTAATACAGGCATTTAGGGCAATAAATTTCTCTCAGCATGGCCTTTGCCGCATCCCGTAAGTTCTGATGTGTTGTATTTTCCTTTTCATTCATCGCCAGATAGCTACCAATTTCTCTAGCAATTTCTTGTTTGACCCACTGGTTGTTTAAGGGTGTGTTATTTAATCTCTTGTATTTTTGTGAAAGTTCTCGTTCTTTGGTGGGTATCGATTTTAAGCATCATTCCATTGTGATCAAAGAAAGTGCTTTGTATAATTTCAGTGTTTTTAAATTTGTAAAGACCTGTTTTTTGCCCCAGCATATTATCTATCCTGGAGAATGTCCCATGAGCACTAGAGAAGAATGTATATCCTGGTGTTTTGATGTGTTAACGACCTATATGTCTGTTAGGTCTAATTCATTTATCAAATTGTTTAAGTTCTCTGTTTCTTTGTTGATAGTCTGTCTGGTTGTTCTGTCTATTCAAAAGAGTGGTGTATTGAAGCCTTATACTATTATTGTTGAAACATCTCTTGCTCCCTTCAGTTTTACCAGTGTTTGTCTCATATACTTTGGAACTCCTTGATTGGGAGCATAAACATTTATGATTGTTATTTCTTCTTGGCAATGTGTCTCTTTTGTTAATATATATGTTCTTCTTTGTCTCTTAAGATATCTTTACATTTAAAGTCTATTTTGTCTGATATAAGTATAGCTACTCCTGCTTTCTTTTGGTTACAGCTTGCGTGGAATATCTTTTCCATCCTTTCACTTTCAATCTATTTGTATCTTTGTGTCTAAGATGAGTCCCTTATAAGCAGCATATAGCTGGGATATATTTCTTAATCTGTTCTGCCAATCTGTATCTTTTTATTGGCAAGTTTAGTTAAAGTTATTACTATAAAGGCATTTCTTGAATCCACTGTCTTTTCCTTTGGATTGTATTTGCCACATCTGTATATTCTTATCCCTCTTTTTCTTTTTATCCTTTAAGTTACCCTTATTGGTACTCTTCAATTCTTTGCCCTCCTTTGGACCTCCTTCTCCTGTCTTGTTTTTTTCCAGCCAGCAGAACTCCCCTTAGTATTTTTTATAGGGACAGTCTCTTGTTGAGTAGTTCTCTCTGGCTTTGTCTGTGAAGATTTTAATCTCTTTGTCTGTTTCGAAGGAGAGGCTTGGATAAGGAATTCTTGGCTGGAAACCTTTCTTGTTCAGGATCTTAAATATATCATACCACTGTCTTCTCTCCTCCATAGTGCCTGTTGAGTAGTCAGAACTGAGTCTTATGTGGTTTCCCTTGTATGCAGTAGATTGTTTTCCTTTTGCCACTTTCATGGTTTTCTGTTTCTCTTCAACATTTGACAGTTTGATTAGTATGTGTCTTGGAGTGGGCCTGTTTAGTTTTATTCTATTTGGAGTTTGTTGAGCCTTTTTGATTTGTGTATTTATGTCTTTTATAAAGATTGGACAGTTTTCCCTGATTATATCTTCAACTGACCTTCCTAGCCCTTTACTCTTCTTTTCTCTTGGGACACCAATGATTCTTGTATTTGTGCACCTCTCTTGTACATCATTTAAGAGGCAGTTCTGTTTTTTTTCCATCTTTCCTGCAATTTGTTCTTTTGTGCACTGTAGTTCTGTTCTCTAGGTCACGTATTCTTCCTTCTGCTTCTTCAGATATACTATCATGTATCTTTACTACATTTCTAATTTGGTCTACTGTATCTTTTCATCTCTGAGATTTGCCATTCTTGTGTTTAATCTTTCAAATTCTTTATGCTCTTCTAATGTCTTCCTGATATCCTTTATTTCTTTATAAATATCATTGAGCAGTTGTGCCCTCTAATGTTTTGATTTGATCATTTGGCTGGGCCCTTTCAGCTTGGATCTTCATGTGCTTTGTGATTTTCTGTTGTGTTTAGGGCATTTGATTATCTTAATAAAGTTATTTTGCAAGTTGGTTTCCTTCACTCATCTAAAGTTTTGTATTTACTTGGTTTTGCATTGAAGGTTCCCTTTTGCACATGGTTTGTCAGTAGTTCCCTGCCAAAACAAGCCCTGGATCTTATATAGGGGGTACAGTTCTACTTGAGAGTCTCTTAAAAGCTAGGAGTGGTGCATGGATAGTTCAGTGGCAGAATGCCCACCTGCTACGTGGATGACCTGGGCTTCATTCCTGGTCCATGTACTGCAATAATAATAATAGTAATAATAATATTATATTTTTAAAATATGAAAAAACATGCCTCAACAGTAGTAGTCACCAAATTAGTAAATAAATAATAAAATTTTATAAAAATATAAGTATATAAAATTATATATAAATAATTTTTGAAAGTAAAGGAAAAAAATGTAGACAAATAGGGAGTTTCCCAGACTGTATTTACTGCTTCTTTTCAGCAGGTGGTGCTCCTGAGGCATCTCCTCGGCTGAGGCCTGCTTCTCCTCCAGGGGCAGCAGCCAGCTGGGAAAATGATGTGCGTGGCTGGTGGGCAGAGAGGAGGTTGCTTGCTCCCAGTTCACAGTAGCTGGTCAATAGAGCTGACCACCGCCCCTGGGGAAACAGCTGATTCATAGTGCCCAGTAGATCTGCTGCTCACTGTGCCCGATGGCACGGCGGCCACCCGTGGTCCCCAGCTGTACACCTGCCAATGTGTACTGTTTTAAAAATGAATGCCTTGGAGTCCGAGATCTATGCTAAGAAATTGTCTAGTGAGTAAAATTTTTAGAAAGGGTTAGCCGCAAAATGAATCTGTTGTAGGTTTTTCCCTTCCTTAAAAATTTAAGCATGGAATTATCATCGACCCAGCAATTCCACTGGTAGGTATCTACCCCAAATAATTAAAAATAAAGACACAAACAAATACTTGCACACCAATGTTTATAGTAGCATTATTCATGATAACCAAAAGATTGAAACAACCCGTGTCCATCAAAAGATGAATGGATAAATAAAATATGATATATCCATACAATGGAATATTATTTAGCCGTAAAAAGGAATGAAGTTCTGAGACATGCTACAACATGGATGAACCTTGAAAATGTCACCAAGACATTAGGATTTAAGAAACGATTATGATTACTGAATCATTATATAGATATTTCTTTTTTATTTTCTGATATATTGGAATGGCCAGAGGGAAGTACCTGAAATTTCTTAACTGTAATCCAGCTGCCTTGATCTTTGATAGATTGTCTGTCTATATACAGTCACAGGGTTGTTTTTGTTTTTTTGTATGCTTATGATGGGGTCACATTTCATTCTTTTTTCCATGTAGTATCCTGTTATTGCAGCACCATTTTGTTGAATTTTTGTTTGTTTGTTTTTGTTAGTTTCTTTGTTTTTTGGGGAAGTGTATGGGCCAGGAATCGAACCCGGTCTCCTGCATGGCACTCTAGTCACAAGGTTTTATGTTGTGATTATAAAACCTTGTGACTGTATTCCTGTAGGCTGTTTTTCAGTTTTGAAGTCTGATCACTAAATACAACCCCTGATGTTTATAAATGAGGGGTCTTGAGTCAGCCCAGTATCTTGAGTCATTGTGCTTATTATCCTAAAACCTGTGCATCATTTGCTATAAAACTATCGGAGTTACTCCAGTTTGGGGAGACAGATCTTGGTGCCAACAGACTGTGATCTGCTTTATGTTTAGCAATAAACCTTTTCTCTCTTTGAAACCCTGGCGTTGGGCCGGCCGTGGTGGCTCAGCAGGCAGAGTTCTTGCCTGCCATGCCAGAGACCCTGGTTCGATTCCCGGTGCCTGTCCATGCGAAAAAAAGAAGGAAAAAAAAAGAAAAGAAACCCTGGCGTCCCAAGAATTGGTCATTTAAGCACATTGGGCTGAGAACTCACCACTTTTGATTGTATCAAAAACACAACATGATGCTACAAGAAGAGTAAGAGAAGCCAGATTAAAACCAACAAATATTATATTACTTCACTTATATGAAATCTCTTGATAGGCAGATCCATAGGGTCAGAAATTATAAGTTACTGGCATTGGGGGAAGGAGAAATGGGGAGTTGTTGGTTAACGGGTAACCAATTAATCACTGGTTATTGGTTTCTTTTTGCAGTGATGGAAAAATTTTGGAAACATAGTGGTAATGGTTGAGTAACATTGTGAATGCAATTGATGCCATTACATTCACTAATTTTTTTTATTTTTAAATTTTCCTTTATTTACTTACATCCACTTTAAAATAGTTAAAATAAGTTTTCTATTACATTTATTTACCATAAAATTTTAAAATTTTATAATGATGATAAATGAAAGACAAATGACAAATTAGATAGAGGGATGGATGGATAGATGGATAAAATAATGATGTCTGTGCTTGCAGGGCCCGAGACTATTCTGCGCCAGTCAGCTTCATCAGTGCGGGGCTGAAGAAGGGGGCGGCAGAGGAGGCAGAGTTGGAAGATTCCGATGAGGAGGAGAAACCTGTTAAGCAGGATGACTTTCCTAAGGATTTTGGACCAAAGAAGTTAAAAACGGTATTTCTTTGTTGCAAGTTTGTGACCTGATTAATACCCTTCAGAGGTCATCAGTGCAAGTGTCTCCTAGCAAGGGCGAAGTGCTCCTGGAACTGGGCTGTGTGGGTTTCTTTGAGGTGTGCAGTGCAGTGTCTTCTTAACTGATGCAAATGAGGCCCAGATGACACAGAGTTGTCTAGCCCTGCTAGGTCATTTTCCCATCAGCTAAGGATTCTTAAATTTTTTTTTTTCCCAGCTAAGCTTTGGTTTTCCTTCTTTTCAGGGGGGCAATTTTAAACCCAGCCAGAAAGGTTTTGCAGGAGGAACCAAGTCTTTCATGGACTTTGGCAGCTGGGAAAGACACACAAAAGGAATTGGACAGAAGCTTCTTCAGAAGATGGGCTATGTCCCTGGAAGGGGCCTTGGGAAGAATGCACAAGGTATCTGTCTCACCACTGCCCTTGTTGGCTTGCATGAGGGAAGCAAGTAAGAGGAAAGAAGAGAAATAGTTTGAGGAATAGTGTGCTTTTTCCTTTTTAAAAGTGCTTTTAACACTGCAGCCTACTCTGCCAGCCCAAGTGTTGCACTGCTAAGCTTTATAAAAAATCAAGTTCAATAAAATAATTGTTTCACAGGCTATATACCCTCAGGCCAAGCAGTTGAATTCTGCCTACGAGACCTTTTTTTTTTCTTTCCTTGAGTTTTTTTCCCATGAGTGATCACCAGCTGGTTATAATAAGTAGTCTGTATAATTCAAATCCCAGTCCCTTATCAACTTTTAAAGTAAATTCCAGGTTATATGTGGAAACTTTAACTGTATGAAAAATATGTGAACTTGAGTGAAGACAGAATGATGACCTGGAAGAGGAATGAGACAGTTCTCATTAGAGATTTCAACAGTACTAAATAAGGGGTGGAAATTTTGAGGTGTGTAGGGGGGATTTTCATGTAATTTTTGTAGTCTTATTTGTAAACTCTTTTGTAACATGTTTCTAAGGCCTAATCATTGTTATAAAATAAGTTAAACAAGAAATATGAACTACCAAGTAGGAATCTTATACTAAATTACAGCACCTTATTCAGAGTACTTGATCTGAATCAATATACCATAAATACTACACTTCCCATTTTCGAGGCTTTTAAATGGATGAAGTGTAAAATTAAGTACGCCAGAGTTCCCAGTTATAAATGGATGACTCCATTTTCTTCCTGTCTGAGAAAATGAGTCCAGATGGAAATGGAAATCCGTATTTAGGAAACAACCCCATGACAGCAGGATGTGATTTGGTTTTGCATAAATGTTCAGAAGTTTCAAATCACATGGGAGGACGTGAACAGTGTCCATGGGCAGAGAAGAGGCTCGTTCATGGATAATGTGTTATTTTGTGTTAGGAGCAAGGAAGTGCGATTTCACAGATGCAGGAATTGCTTTGATGTGAAGTCTTTCTGTTTTTCTTTTGGTGATATTTGCCAGGTATAATTAACCCAATTGAAGCCAAACAGAGGAAGGGAAAAGGAGCTGTAGGTGCTTATGGCTCGGAGCGAACCACTCAGTCCCTGCAAGACTTCCCTGTGGTCGACTCAGAAGAGGAAGCCGAAGAGGTAACCTGGAGGTGGGAGGAATGGGCAGGCAGTGATCTGTGCCAGTTCAGATAGCTGTCCATTTATTTGTTCATTCATGCTGCCAGTCTTCACATCCTATTGCACTTCTGCTCTGTGTGCTGTGGCTGGTGTGTCCTGGTGAATGGGCTTACAGCCCACTGGACAGCCAGCCAGTACACAAGTAAATACAGTGTGGTTAGAAACTACAGCAAGTGCTGATAAGTTCAGGACAGGGATAGGTTCTGGAGGGAGGGGACCTATTTCAGTAATAACAGTGGTCAGGAACAGCCTCTTAGGGAAGGAAACATTTTAGTTGAAATCTGATAGAAGAGAAGGAGCCAGCCACGGGTAGAGTTGGGAGGCCCAGAGGACACTGACTGAGGAGCTCTGAGCTTGCTGGTTCAGCGTGTGAAGGAGGCCATTGCAGTCGGCGTAGCACACAGAGCAGGGAGGGGAAGGGAGTGCATTCAGAGCAGTGGCTGCAGCCCACCACAGCATGATGTAGACCATTTCTGGGTGATGGGATTGCATCCCAAGCATAGCAGGAGCCGTCTGCTGGGAGCTGCATCTCTCTTTGGTCCACTGATAGAATGGGCTGGCACTCTTATGTGAGATGTTCTTTTATCTTTTCCATTTACGAGGGAAAGCTGGATGCTGCATAGAAGCATGCGCTTATTATCCTTGTCACTGAGTCTCCTCTTAATGAGGAAGGAGACATATGATAATGTGGAATTGATCACTCTGAATCAGGGGTTGTTCGAATCAGGTGGCAGCCATTTAGTAGAAGTGTTACAGAGCCCAGTGTGAGACAGCCGGGCATGGTGGGGAGTGTGGTTTGGGGCAGAGAGGGTGTGGCCCATCTAAAGGGTAATTGTTGCCATATGTGATTAGGCTCAGAATTGCCTGATTTTTCCAAAGTATCCAGAAGTCCAGATTTTCTGCCCTAAGTTTTAAACCAGTGTGAGAAAAAAGAGAGCCACAAAACCTATTTTTGTGGACCAGAGTCTACCATCTTCAGACTAACAGTGTCCTCCTTTGCTTTAGATGTTCTTCCAGAAAATATTTACAAATTCTGAGTATAAAAGAGACCTATCCTATGCTTTGAGACTTAGGAGCTTGCTTGTATACCATCACTTTTTAACTGAACCAATGTTTTGTATATTTAAAATATTCCTTCAGGTTATATATCTAAGTTTTATATGAGGTTAATTAAAAACTGGCATAGCAGTTGCCTGATAGTTGCTCGGTAAATGTCACTTTAACCTTTTAGTTTCTCTCCGTGGTCAGGTGCGTTCCTTTCTGAACTTCAGTATTCGTAAAAGGGGTCAGAGGGCAAGAAGTATCATTAGATGGTTTCAGCATCTGGCAGGTGCAGTCCTTGGCATAGGACGTGGGGTAAATGTTAAGCCAGTGGTAAATGTCTGTTAATGGTCTCGGTGGCCCCACCTGTTGTAAAAGGGGGTCCTTTCTTGTTGTGACTGACTGCATCCCTCTGGTTCAGGAATTTCAGAAGGAGCTGAGCCAATGGAGGAAAGACCCTAGCGGAAGCAAGAAGAAGCCCAAATATTCATACAAGACAGTGGAAGAATTGAAAGCCAAGGGCAGGATTAGCAAGAAGCTCACCGCTCCCCAGAAGGAGCTTTCTCAGGTCAAGGTATGGGGGCCTTGGATGCATGGTCTAGGAGGGAACATTGGCAAACATGAAAAAGTAATCCATGAGCTACGCACTGAGCATCTTCTAAGCCCCTTGGGGCCTCCTGGTTATGCTTTTTTCTCTCTCACTTGACATCAGCATGTCTCCATTCATTGCACTCACACGTGCAGTACTTAAGTACTTCTCTGTGCCAGCTACTCTTCAAAGCAGTAGGTATACAGTGATAACACAGAACAGTGTTTCCATCTTTCTTATAAAGCCAGTGAATCGAATAACATACCTGTGGATTAAAGACTCAAGACTCAGTGTGAACATAATTAAAAAAATTTTTTTTTTTATTAGAGAAGTTGTAGGTTTACAGACCAACTGTATATAAATTCCAAGATTCCTGTACATCACCCTACCACCAACACCGTGCACTGCTGTGGAACATGTTAGAATTGATAATAGCAATTGTACACTTTTGTAATTGTACACATTTTTTTAACACTAGTTTTATTACAATTAATGAAAAACTTAAAATAGCACTATTAACTCTTATCCATAGTTTACATTAGGTGTATTTTTTTCCATATACCATCCTGTTAATACCTTGTATTAGAACGATGGTTTTGTTATACATGAAAGAACAGTCTTACAATAGTACTATCAATTATAATTCACTGTCTACAACAGGGTTCACTGGGTTATACAATGCTATGTTTTAATCTTTTAATTTCTATTATAATAACATAAATGACCTAAAGTTTTCCCCACATTCACATGTATGATTCAGTGCTATTAATTACACTCACAATAATGTGCTTCCATCACCACCATCCATTTCCAAACTTTTATTCCCTGGTGACCTACATTCTAGATTCTGTGAGCTTGCTGTTTTAGTTCGTTCATATCAATGAGATCATACAATATTTGTCCTTTTGTCTCTGGCTTATTTCACTCAGTTTGATGTTTGATGTCTTCAAGGGTCATCTATGTTGTCTGTCACATGTATCAGAACATTCCTTTTTATGGCTGAATGATTTTTCATTGTGTGTTTATACCACATTTTGTTTATCCATTCACTGGTTGATGGACACTCGGGTTGCTTCCATCTTGGAAATTGTGAGTAATGCCACTGTGAACATGGTGTGCAAATGTCTGTTTGCATCCCTGCTTTCAGTTCTTGGGTATATACCATGTAGCGGGATTGCTGGATCATAGGGCAGCTCTGTACTTATCTATCTGAGGCACCACCAAACCATCTTCCACAGCAGCTGTACCATTTCATATTCCCACCAGCAGTGAATAAGTGATCTTATTTTCCCACATCCTCTACAACTGTAGTTTCCTATTTAATAGTGGCCATTCTAATAGATATGAAATGATACCTCATTGTGGTTTTGAGTTGCATTTCCCTCATAGTTAGTGAAGATGAGTATCTTTCCATGTGCTTTTTAGCTATTTGTATTTTCTTGTTGGAAAAATGTCTATTCATGTATTTTCCTCATTTTTAAACTGGATTGTCTTCTTATTATTGAGTTGCAGCATTTCTTTATATATATTCTGGATATTAAACCATTATGAGATATGTAGTTTCCAAATATTTTCTTCCATTGAGTCAGCGGCCTTGCCACCTTTTAACAAAGTCCTTTGAAGCATAGAAGTATTCGATTTTGAGGAGGTCCCATTTATCTATTTTTTTCTTTCATTGCTTGGGCTTTGGATCTAGGAAACCACTGCCTATCAGTAGATCCTCAAGATGGTTTCCTACATTTTTCTTTTAGGAGTTTTATGGTACTGTCTCTTATATTTAGGTCTTTGATCCATTTTTAGTTAATTTTTGTGTAGGGTGTGAGATAGGATTCCTTTTTCATTTGTTTGAATATGGATATCCAGTTCTCCCAACACCATTTAAGAGACGGTTTTGTCTGAGTTGAGTAGACTGGCAGCCTTATCAAAATCAATTGATCATAGATGTGAGGGTCTATTTCTGAAGTCTAAAATCTATTCCATGTGCATGTTTATTTCAGTATCTTGCTCTTTTGGCCACTGTGGCTTTGTAATATGCTTTAAAGTCAGGAAGCGAGAGTCTTCCCACTTCATTTTTCGTTTTCTAGATGTTTTTGGCTACTTGGGGCCCCTTACACTTCCAAATAAATTCGATAATTCCCTTTTCCATTTCTGCAAAGTAGGCTGTTGGAATTTTCACTGGTTTTGCATTGAATCTGTAGATCAACTAGGGCAGAACTGATAGCTTAATAGACATTTAGCCTTCCATTCATCAATATGCAGTTGTCTTTCCATTTCTTTAGGTTGTCTTTGATTCCTCTTAGCAGTGTTTCTGTGTATAAGTCTTTGTATCCTTGATTAAATTTATTCCTAGATATTTGATTTTTTTAGTTGCTGTTGTAAGTGAAATTGTCTTCTTGATTAACCTCCTTGAATAGCTCATCACTGGTGCATAGAAACACTAATGATTTTTGCGTGGTGATATTGTATCGTGTCACTGCTGAGCTCGTTTATTAGCTCTAGTAGCTTTGTCATATTTTTCGGGGTCATGTTGTCTTGCAGATAGTGAAAGTTTTTACTTCTTCCTTTCTGATGTGGATGCCTTTTATTTCTACTTGTTGCCTAATTGCCCTAGCTAGAATTTATAGCACAATGTTTAGTGACAGACGTGGGACTTCCTTATCTAGTTACTGATCTTAGAGGGAAAGCTTTCAGTCTCTCACAGATGGGTATGTTGCTAGCTGTGGGTTTTTCCTATGTGCCCTTTATCATGTTGAGGAAGTTTCCTTCTTTCCCTATCTTTAGAAGTGTTTTTATCAAGAATGGATGCTGGATTTGGTCACATGCGTTTTCTGCAACAGTGAATATGATCATGTGGTTTTTCCCTTTCAGTTCATTAATGTGGTGTATTACGTTATTTGGCTTCCTTGTGTTGAACCACCATTGCTTATCTGGTATAGAACCCACTTTATCATGGTATTTAATTCTTTTAATGTGCTGGTGGATTTGATTTGCATGTATTTTGTTGAGCATTTTTGCTTCTGGATTCATTAAAGATAATGGTCTGTAGTTTTCTTTTCTTGTAAAATCTTTACCAGGATTTGGTATTAGGGTGATGCTGGCTTTGTAGAATGAGTTAGGTAGTGTTCCCTCTTCAATATTTTGGAAGCATTTGAGCAGGATTAGTATTTAAGATTCACCTGTGAGAAATCATTTCGTCCTGGGAGGTGGGAGGTTTTTGATGACTGGTTCAACCCTTTACTTGTGATTGGTTTGTTATTCATGAATCATTGTAGGTTGTTTGTGTGTTTCTAGGAAATTGTCCATCTTATCTAAGTTGTCTAGATAGTTGGTGTTCATTTGTTCATAGTATCCTCTTATGATCTACTTTATTTTTTTGAGGCCTGTGATAATAAACCCCTCATTTTTTATTTTATTTGCATCTTCTCTCGTTTTGTCTTTGTCAGTCTAGCTAAGAATTTGTCAATTTTATTGATACTCTCATCGAACCAACTTTTTGTTTTATTGTTTCTCTCTAGTGTTGTGTTCTCCATTTCATTTATTTCCGCTCTAATCTTTATTATTCTTCTGCTGGCTTTGGCATTTGTTTGCTGTTCTTTCTCTAGTTCCTCCAGATATCAGTTAGGTCTTTGATTTTAGCTCTTTGTTTTTAATGTAGTTGTTTAAGGCTATAAATTCCTGTCTCAGCACAGTGTTTACTGCATCCCATAAGTTTTGATATGTTGTGTGGTCATTTTCACTTTTCTCAAGATATTGATTTCTCTGGTAATTTTTTCTTTGAGTGATTTTTTAACAGCGTGTTGTTTAACCACCATATATATTTGTGAATTTTCCAGTTCTCTGGCTGTTACTGATTTACACCTTCATTCCATTAGGAACAGAGAAAGTGCTTTGTGATTGATTTCAGTCTTTTAAAATGTATTCAGACCTGTTTTGTGCCCCAGCATATTGTCTATCCTGGAGAATGTTCCATAAGCACTTGAGAAGAATGTATATCCTGCTGTTTTGGGTTGCAGTATTCTATACATGCCTGTTAGGTCTGGTTCATTTTTCGTATTATTTAGGTCCTCTGTTTCCTTATTGACCCTCTGTTTAGATGTTCTGTCTATTGAAGAGAGTGTGCTGACTCCCACCATTATTGTAGAAATGTCTATTACTCCCTTCAGTTTTGCCAGTGTTTACCTCATGTACTTTGGGGCACCATGATTAAGTGCATATATTTATGATTATTTCTTCTTGGTGAATTGCCCTTTTTATTAATGTAGTCTTTTTGTTTCTTGTAACATTATTGCATTTAAAGTCTATTTTGTCTGATTAGTATAGTTACTTCAGCTCTTTTTTGGTTACTTCTTGTGCCAACCATCTGTTTCCAGCCATTCACTTTGAGTTTATTTGTATCTTTGTGTCTAAAATGACAACCTATAGATGGATTTTTTTTTTATCTAGTCTGCCAATTATGTTTTTTGATGGGCGTGTTCAATCCATTAACATTCAGTGTTATTACCATAAAGGCAGCACTTACTTTCAACCATTTTATCCTTTGACTTTTCATCATATTTTTTTTCTCTTTTTATCCTTTAAATTACTCTTACTGATAATCTTCATTTCTGTACTCTCCAAGCCTCTCTTCAGTCTTTTCTTTTCAGCTGGTAGAACTCCCTTTAGTATATTTCTTGTAGAATGGGTCTCTTGCTAACAAAGTCTCAAATTCTGTTTATCTGTGAATATTTTAAACTCTTATTTTTGAAGGACAGCTTAGTTGGATAAAGCATTCTTAGCTGGCAATTTTTATCTTTTTAATACCTTAAATAAGAACTGTGAAAATTTTAACCATTATTTCCTTCTTTCTGCCCCTTTTCCTTTCTCTTCCTCTTCTGGGACAACCATGATGAGTATGTTTGTGCACTTCATGTTATCAATCAGTTCCCTGAGTCATGCTTAATTTTTTTGGTTTGATTTCAGATGCTCTGTTTTCTAGCTTGCTGAGACTTTCTTCTGCCTGTTCAAATCTGCTGTTGCATGCCTCTGGTCTCTGTGCCTTTCATTCCCATAAGATGTTATTTTTCCTTGCATGCTTTCACAGTTTTTAATGCTAACAGTGTCTCTTCTTAACATCCTTTATTTCTTTAGATGTATCCTTGAATTGATTTAGGAGATTTGTTTGAACATTTTTGATTAGTTCTAAATTCTGCCTCCTCTGAAGTTTTAATTTGTTCCCCGGACTGAGGCATATCTTCTTGTTTATTAGTACGCCTTGTAACTTTTTGTTGATGTCTGGGTATTTGATTATCTTGATGAGTTCACTCTGAAGGTTAGTTCTTTCTTGTCTTCTGTTTTATTGTGGATTGGCTCTGTGTTAATTCTCTTCTCTGACACTTTAGAATAAATCACGTTTTAACTGATCAGTGTTTCTCAGCTCTTCTTTATCTGATTCTTGTCCTGGATATGTGCTACAATATTTGAGATTGCACCGTTTGTGTTGTTTCACCTCCAAGAGAAAACTTCCTTTCCTCTGTTTCTCCTACGGGAATCTTGATTTGTTCTGTTAGTTTTTGTTCAGAATTTTTTTCCTAGCTCCTATGATTTGTTTATAATTCTCTCCTTCACTCAGTGCCCCGTTTTCCTTACTCTTTTCAGTTCTGGGAGCCCTATCCCCACTCTACCCCTTTCTTCTCTCTGTGAGGCTTTTCTGTACCCAGTTCTTCCCCAAAGAATATCCTGCCCCAAGGAAGCCAGAAGAGGTCAATCCAGACATGTGAATCATTCCAGAAAAGTCTGTTTTGTATTTGGGTGGGCTAGTCATCCGAAACTGGATGAGTGAGTGCAACACTTTTCTAGCTTCAGTTTTACTGTAGTCTCTCTCTCTTTTAAAATTTTTCCTCTCCTATAGGCCCTTTGCATTCAGCATGCCTCAGCAGCTTGTGTTCTGCCCTGGGTCTATGCAGACTAGGGTCTCTGTGCCTGGATATACCCGGGGTTCCATTTCTGCTGTCCCAGATAGGAGGTGGGAGGGATCTGAGCCACTACCTCTGAGCAACTCCCCAAGCTATACAGGACCAAACGAGGGAGAGGAGGTGGACCAGTGGGTAAGGGATGGAAGTTTCCTACCTGATGTTTTCCTTTCTTCAGTTCAGCATTTGCAGAGTCACTGGTTTGTACTATCTTCCAGAGTTTTAAGGATGTGGGATTTGTTCCTTTATTTGCCTAATTTCTGGGGAGGTTTTATCAGGGGATGTCTTACATTGCCATGTTGATGACATCATGCCTTGAACCTCATTTTTACTTGGTGCCTAATTCCGGGGAGTGGCTCTGCTTTGTACTTGACTCTGATTTCCTTCTAATTTGGTGTGATTTTTTTTTTTTTTTTTTTTGGGCAGACTAGTTTGTATGAAAAACTTCATTTTTGTTTCAGATGTTTCTTTAGGATAGATTCATAGAAGTACAGTCATTAGGTTAAAGAATACAAAAGTGTAAAGTTCTTAATCCTTACTGCCAGATTGCATTCTGGGAAGGTGGTATTCACTCACCAGCAGGGCATCTTTGCTGGCCTTGAGTACATTTCTAGCCACTGTAATGCACATATAAAATGTAAGGCTTTTCAGTTACTCTTCTAAGTAGCCAAAGAACAATGGTGGCCATTTCCTGTTATAGCTCAGTATAGGATTATAGCGTGTGAAGGCTCTAGAACTGGAATAGAGGCTGATGAGGTAGTTCTCAGACATCAGTGTACATCATTTTCATTTATCTGGGGACCTGGTAAGAAAGGCAGATGCCCAGGTCATACCCAAAGTTTTTGAGTCAGTACATCTATTGTAGGACCAGGATACATTTTTTCCCCCAGGTGATTCTCCTGTAGGGGGGGTTTTGGATCACATTTTTATTTAACTAAGTGATGATACCTAATCCTATTTTACAAGTATAGTCCATATTCAACTTTCCTCAGTTTCCCAAAAACAGTGGCATTTGATTTGTCCACATTAGATCCAATCTAGAACTGCTTGTTGCATCTGATTGTCTTGTGCCTGAATGTCTTAAGTCTAGTACAGCAAGGATCACACTTGGAGAAACACTCCCTTTCTGTAGCTCTACTGAAGAAGCATGGAATTTACACATCTCCACTAGCATCGTGCTTCCCCACGGGTTTAGGAGTATGTAAAGTACTGCTCAGTGGTGAGCAGTAACCTAGGTCTCCTCTGTCTCATTCTCCAAGGTCATAGACATGACAGGACGGGAGCAGAAGGTCTACTACAGCTACAGCCAGATCAGTCACAAGCACAACATCCCTGAGGATGGTCTGCCACTGCAGTCGCAGCAGCCACCACAGCCTGGCAAAGAGGCCAAGGCCCCGGGCTTTGCGCTGCCGGAGCTGGAGCACAACTTGCAGCTGCTCATTGACCTAACGGAGCAGGAGATAATCCAGAATGACCGGCAGCTGCAGTATGAGCGGGACATGGTGGTCAACCTCTCCCATGAGCTGGAGAAGATGACTGAGGTCCTGGACCATGAGGAAAGGGTCATTTCCAACCTCAGCAAAGTCCTGGAGATGGTGGAGGAGTGTGAGCGGCGGATGCAGCCCAACTGCAGCAACCCCCTCACCCTGGATGAGTGTGCCCATGTCTTCGAAACCCTCCAGGACAAGTACTATGAGGAGTACAGGATGTCCGACCGTGTGGACCTCGCTGTGGCCATTGTCTATCCGCTCATGAAGGAGCACTTCAAGGAGTGGGATCCCCTCAGAGTGAGTTGTTTGGATAATCAGACTCTGCTTCTTGTTTGGGGTCTTTGCTTGATGAGATTGTCCAAAGGGCAAGGAAGGGCCATTAACCCAGCACCCACCTAGCTGCTGTTCCTTCTCAGGACTGCACTTACGGCACTGAAATCATCTCCAAGTGGAAAAGCCTCCTGGAGAATGACCAGCTTTTGTCCCACGGTGGACAGGACCTCTCCGCAGATGCCTTTCACAGGTACCCACTGGGATTCCTTGGGAATTGGGAGTGATTGCTAATGGCTGGGGGAGGCAGAAGGAGCTCGCATTTATTAATCCTGTTCTACATGAATGCGCACCGAGCTGCATTCCTTCTTTCACTTCACCCACAACTGTCAGGTTTCTGAAATGTTCCAGGCATGTGCTAGTTTCTGGGCTTACCCTGGGAGTAAAGCAGACAGCCCCTGTCACCAGTACAGGTGGTAAACAGCAGGTAGTAAATTAGGAGGTGAATAAATAAATGTAGGATGCAAACTGGGTACAGCGATAGAGTATAACAAGGGCACACTTGGAAAGAGGGTGTGAGGCAGAGGTCTCAGAGGAGGAGGTGATGTTTTAGCTGTTTCCTGAAGGGAAAGAGTCACCAGCTACGTGTAGACCTGTGCCAGGAAGAGCTTGTATTAGGGCCCTGTGGTGGGAACACACTTGATGCCTGAAATGGCATGGAAGGGAAGCCCTTGTGCTAGCTGTGAGCTCCTGTAACCCTGAAACAGTCTTCCCTAGCAGCTGCCAGAGGAGACCCAGGGTCCCAAGGTTGAGTTGAATGGCTGAGAGTGAGGAAGAGGCAGCCTCGGGTCTGGCCAGTGTGGGGACAGACCCATTGTTCTGTGATCAGAGTTCCATGCTGCTTAGTCTTTTCTTTCTTAATCTAGAGAGGTGGGTAGTGGTGTACATTGAAACCAATCAGTGTCATTAACCAGTCTTCTCCTTACCTTCCTTCTGAGGCTGATTTGGGAAGTCTGGATGCCTTTTGTGCGAAATATCGTCAACCAGTGGCAACCAAGGAACTGTGACCCAATGGTGGACTTTTTGGATAGCTGGGTGCACATTATTCCCGTGTGGATTTTGGATAACATACTAGACCAGCTCATCTTCCCCAAGCTGCAGAAGGAGGTAGGGCCAAGAGTCACAGGAAACAGTTGTCATTAGTAATCATGGGACTTGTTTAGCATTTCTGTTCGTTATCTCTGTACTGGTCATGTGCCTGGATTAGACAATTTGTCAGCACTTCTACTACCCTATAATGTTTTAATTCCAGCCTTTTTTTCAGCACTTTTTTCCCCCCAAAAGGTCTCTCTTCACTGGGTAATTCTTTTTTTTTTTGTTATTTCTTTGATCAAATTAGAATTGTGCCATTTCCGGGTATATATTTCTTTGTGGGTTAGTGTCTGCTTTGGGGAAAATGCCTTATCTGTCTTTTGTACCTAATGTGTCCCCCCCACCCTGGTAAAACAAAATGTCCCAGAGGACGGTGTTTGCTGTTAACTACCTAGAAGTGTTATGTGTCTGCCCCACAAGTTACATGAACTGTTTCTTTCTCCCCATTCCTTCCACAGGTGGAGAACTGGAACCCCCTGACTGATACTGTCCCCATCCACTCTTGGATCCACCCGTGGCTTCCCCTCATGCAGTCGCGGCTGGAGCCGCTGTACTCCCCCATCCGCAGCAAGCTGTCCAGCGCCCTGCAGAAGTGGCACCCCAGTGACTCTTCTGCCAAGCTCATCCTCCAGCCGTGGAAAGATGTCTTCACCCCTGGCTCCTGGGAAGCATTCATGGTCAAGAACATAGTGCCCAAGCTGGGTAAGGTTCCAACTCCACCATTTGGTAGCCACTATAATGAGTTAAAATGTGGCCTTTGGGTTCTACGAAAAAAGTAAACACTTCTCAACATATAAAAGGTACCACCTCATAAAGACTGAATATTAATGTAACTAAGATTCTTACTGATGTTTCTTAAGACAGTGACTAAAAACCTCCAGTGACAATGTTAGAGTCAGTGGGCCTTGTGGTTTTTCTCACTGGTCTGGTTTTGGCTTTTGTAAGAGGATATCTGTCACATTGGATTTCTCAAAATTTTGTGGCATTTTATTCCAAATATAGTTTTTTAAGGAAGGGAGAGATTTCTTGGTTAGAGAAAAATGGTTTTTAATAAATGTTATTTCAAGAGCTTAAAATTGACATTTAAAAGCAGAACAAAGACTTACGATGTCTGATGATTTTTGTTCTTCTGTGGCTTTACTTGGACTAGAGCTGAGTTTCAGAGCCTGGGTTTCTCTTCCAGGAATGTGTCTCGGTGAGTTGGTCATTAACCCCCACCAGCAGCATATGGATGCTTTTTATTGGGTGATCGACTGGGAGGGGATGATCTCCGTCTCCAGTCTGGTAGGGCTCCTTGAGAAGCATTTCTTCCCCAAGTGGCTTCAGGTACACTTTGGTTTGCTTATTTGGGGGTGGGGAGTTCATGTAATTTCCTGCCAAGGCCTAACTGCAGGTCCTTGGATAACAGTCAGATGACAACCCTTCAATTATGTATTGAAAACAAATTATATATTTTAGGATATAAATGAATTTTAAAAAATAATAGTGGCCACCATTTATTGAGCACTTGATTTGCATTATCTTGGCTTCTCACAGCAATCCCAGAGACTGAGGCTCAGAGAGTTTACCTGTAAGGTCCCATGGCTACCAAGCTAACTTATACTCAGCCCCCAGAAATCCTTATGTTAGTAGCTGGTAGGACTAGGCTTGAAACAAAGAGCCCCTTTGCAAACTTTGCCTCCTGTTTGTTGCCTGAGAGGATGGGTTCTTATTTCTTCTTTTTGGCTCTTCTTTTTGGCAGGTGCTGTGCTCCTGGCTTAGTAACAGCCCAAATTATGAGGAAATCACCAAGTGGTACCTAGGTTGGAAATCCATGTTCTCAGACCAAGTGCTGGCACATCCATCCATTAAGGACAAATTTAATGAAGCACTTGATATCATGAACCGGGCTGTGTCCTCCAATGTTGGTAAGTGGGGAGTCCAGTTTTGGATGTGCTAGCATTGAGTTCCACGTCTCTGAACACATAAGTGACAGAAAGTCAGTTTTCCGGTACCTATAGGCTGCTTGAAGCATACCTCACCCTTACCCAACAGACTCAACTGCATGGCAGGTTAGCTAGCACCCACTGTTGAGATGCACTGTTACCGGGAGGGACATTTGTCCCTTAAGGTGGACAAATTCACACTGGTGATCTGGGGTCTGGCTACACAGCCCATTTTCTTGACCCCCAAGCATTCAGCCCTATAGGGGTCTTGGATGCATCTCTTAGGCCAGTGTTAGGAATGAGGCTAACAGCTCAGTATGGAGATGGGACAGACAGACTTGGGCTCCCTCCAGATTCTAACACTTAGTATTTACTTTCTCTTAGACCCATTTCTTCCCCCAACTTCATAGGATGCACAGGGGGTTAAAAGTGAGTTAATGTTAATAACACTCAGTAGGTGGTGTATGTGTCAAAAGTAGGCAGCCCACTGTGTGATTGGAGGTGGGCAATTAGCCTACAGTGGGGAGCCTATTTTAGCCAAATCTGTGTACTGCTTGCTATCTGAAGCCAAAGGCAACAGTGCTAACTAGCTGACTCACAGCCTGCAAACCTGGGTCACCTAGTCCAACTCTTGTTTCACAGAGAAGCTTAGTGAGCCTAAGCATTTATTCAGGCTCACAAAGTAAGGAGAGGCACTTGGGACTGGAGTCTGTCTACTTACCCAAGTCCTTCAAGGGCCACCTCCATTTTCACATCCTCTGGAAAACTTCCTCAGACATCCCAGGCTCCATGCTCCCAGAACTCCTCAGTTAGCACTTGGCATTCTGGTTCCAGATAATCCTATAAACACGTTTTGGCTCCCCTAATACATTTTTTTAAAATTTATTAATTAAAAAATTGAGAAACCAAATAAAACAACATACATAATCAGTAATTCACAATATCATCACTTAGTTGCATATTCATCATTTCTTAGAACATTTGCATTAATTCAGAAAAAGAAATAAAAAGACAATAGAAAAAGAAAGAAAACGAACACAGGAAAGAAAA
>PVIY010035973.1:0-25820 GCA_004026745.1 Myrmecophaga tridactyla
CTGTGCCTTCCCCAGGGGAGGGGTGAAGCCCAACTCAGGTGGAATCCCTCCCTCAAGGAATTCAGACCCCAGGGCTTGGTAATTTGAAGCCATTAAAACCAGCCTACAACCTCTTCTCTGTCTCCACCACGCCCCCAGCAGGGAGAGTCTGCCAAAGTTAAAGGTACCGCATCACCTTATGCTGGTGGGACCTGCAGGCAGACAAGCGCCACCTACTGGGCAGGATAAGAAAAACAGAGTCCAGAGACTTCACAGGAAAGTCTTTCAACCTGCTGGGTCTCACCCTCAGGGAAAACCAATGCAGGTGACTCCTTCCTCCTGATAAGAGGCCAGTTTGGTCCGGGAAAATCCGGCTGGGGTCTATAATACCTATGTAGACCCTCCTAAGGGTGGGGGGAAAAAGGCACCATACAAGCAGGGCAAGAAACAAGAAAACAAGAACTGAAAAATTCTCCTCTGTTAAACAAAACCTAAGCTAGAGGTCCAGAAAAAGCTGAATTGAATGTCAAAGAACAGAGAGACAACAAATTCATCCAGCAAGAAAACCCTAGGTAAAAGAAGTGAAAGCAATCTCAATCTCCAGAATAAACTAATTGAGGTAATTAAATGCCTAGACACCAGCAAAAAATAACAGAGCACACTAGGAAAATTGAAGATATGGCCCAATCAAAGGAACAAACCAACAATTCAAATGAGATACAGGAACTGAAACAATTCAGAATATACGAACAGACATGAAAAACCTCATTGAAAACCAAATCAATGAGTTGGGGGAGAATATGAAGAAGGCAAGGCATGAACAAAAAGAAGAAATCGAAAGTCTGAAAAAACAAATCACAGAACTTATAGGAATGAAACGCACAGTAAAAGAGATAAAAAAAAACAATGGAAACCTACACTGGTAGATTTCGAGAGGCAGAAGATAGGATTAGTGAACTGGAGGACGGAACATCTGAAATCCTACAAGAAACAGAAACTATAGGGAAAAAAATGGAAAAATATGAGCAGGGACTCAGGGAATTGAAGGACAATATGAAGCGCACGAATATACATGTTGTGGGTGTCCCAGAAGGAGAAGAAAAGGGAAAAGGAGGAGAAAAACTAATGGAGGAAATTATCACTGAAAATTTCCCAACTCTTATGAAAGACTTAAAATTACAGATCCAAGAAGTGCAGCGTACCCCAAAGAGAATAAATACAAATAGACATACTCCAGGACACTTACTGATCAGAATGTCGGAGGTCAAAGAGAAAGAATCTTGAAAGCAGCAAGAGAAAAGCAATCCATCACTTACAAGGGAAGCCCAATAAGACTATACGTAGATTCTCAGCAGAAACCATGGAGGCAAGAAGACAGTGGGATGGTATATTTAAATTATTAAAAGAGAAAAACTGCCAACCAAGAATTCTATATCCAGCAAAATTGTCCTTCAAAAATGAAGGGAGAAATTAAAACATTTTCAGACAAAAAATCACTGAGAGAATTTGTGACCAAGAGACCAGCTCTGCAGGAAATACTAAAAGGAGCACTAGAGGCAGATACGAAGACAGAAGAGAGAGGTGTGGAGAAGAGTGTAGAAAGGAAGACTACAAGTAAAGGTAAAAAGAAGGAAAATTAGATATGACATCTAAAATCCAAAAGGCAAAATGGTAGAAGAAAGTACTACCCGTACAGTAATAACACTAAATGTTAATGGATTAAACTCCCCAATCAAAAGACTGGCAGAATAGATTAAAAAACAGGACTCATCTATATGCTGTCTGTATTCAAGGGACGTGAGGGCAAGGACACAAACGGACATTTGCACACCAATGTTTATAGCAGCATTATTTACAATTACCAAGAGATGGAAACAGCCAAAATGTCCACCAACAGATGGGTGACTAAACAAACTGTGGTATATACATACAATGGAATATTATGCAGCTGTAAGACAGAATAAAGTTATGAAGTATGTAACAACATGGATGGACCTTAAGGACATTATGCTGAGTGAAATTAGCCAAAAACAAAAGGACAAATACTGTATGGTCTCACTGATATGAATTGACATTACTGAATAAACTTGGAATATTTTGTTGGTAACAGAGACCATCAGGAGATAGAAATAGGGTAAGATATTGGGTAATTGGAGCTGAAGGGATACAGATTGGCAACAGGACTGAATGTAAAAACTCAGAAATGGACAGCACAATACTACCTAACTGTAATACAATTATGTTAAAACACTGAAGCTGAATGTGAGAATGATAGAGGGAAGACGGCTGGGGGCATAAATGAAATCAGAAAGAAAGATAGACGATAAAGATTGAGGTAGTATGATCTAGGAATGCCTAGAGTGTATAATGATAGTAACTAAATGTACAAATTTTAAAAATGTTTTTGCATGAGGAAGAATAAAGGAATGTCATTACTGCAGGGTGCTGAAAATAGATGGTAATATTTTAAAATTTCACCTTATATGTGAGACTAAAGCAAAAAATGTTTATTTGGTACAAAATTTATATTTTGACTAGTGCATTTCCTAATGTAACTTATGTAGATAGCTTGGTTGAACACCATAAGCACATAGAACCTTGGTCAGGACATGAGATTTTGCTGGTTTGTCCAGACTGATGCCCCGATGAATCCCAGAGTGATTTGATCCATGAGTGGAAAAGTATTTGCAAAGTCCCCTTAGGGGAATGGTGAGAACAGGGGAAAATTCAACCTCCCCAAGTTGAATTCTTGATATTCTCACAAGCATATAGGCTATAGGCTGAGCCCCCAGTCTTGGGGTTTGTTCATATGAAACTTAAGCCCACAAAGGATAGGTCAAGCCTACTTTTAAAATTAGACCTAAGAGTCGCCGCCAAGAGAGCCTCTTTTGTTGCTCAGATGTGGCCTCTCTCTCCAGCCAACACAACAAGCAAACTCACCACCTTCCCCTTGTCTACGTGGGACATGACTCCTGGGGGTGTGGACCTTCCTGGCAACGTGGGACAGAAATCCTAGAATGAGCTGAGACTCAGCATCAAGGGATTCAGAAAAACCCTAGAATGAGCTGAGACCCAGCATCAAAGGATTGAGAAAAACTTCTCAACCAAAAGGGGAAAGAGTAAAGTGGCAATGGCTGAGAGATTCCAAACAGAGTCAAGAGGTTATCCTGGAGGTTATTCTTACGCATTAAGTAGATATCACCTTGTTATCCAAGATGTAATGGAGAGGCTGGAGGGAACTGCCTGAAAATGTAGAGCTGTGTTCCAATAGCCATGTTTCTTGATGATGATTGAATAATGATATAGCTTTTACAATGTGACTGTGTGATTGTGAAAACCTTGTGTCTGATGCTCCTTTTATCTACCTTGTCAACAGACAAGTAGAAAATATAGAATAAAAATAAATAATAGGGGGAACAAATGTTAAAATAAATTTAGTTTGAAATGCTAGTGATAAATGAAAGGGAGGGGTAAGGGGTATGGTATGTATAATTTTTTTTTTACTGTTTTCGTTTTATTTTTCTGCTGTCTTTTTATATCTTTTTGTGAATTGATGCAAATGTTCTAAAAAATGATCATGATGATGAATATACAACTATGTGATGATATTGTGAATTACTGATTATGTAGAACAGAATGATCATATATTAAGAATGTTTGTGTTTCTTTCTTATAACATTTTTTTCAATTTAAAAATTAATTTAAAAAATTAAAAAAAAAAAAAAAGAAGAAAGTCACCAGGAGCTGGCTCTACTTTAGCCTCGCACTTGGTTATTTCATGCTCTGTGGAACCACACCAGTATCATATTCCAGTTCCCATGTCTTGATTCTCAAGGGCAGCTGGGCAATCTGCAATCCCATGGCCAGGTTTTCTACAATGGAAACATACCATTGCATTTTTCTTTGCTTCTTGTCTTTTTAATCTTCTTCCTTTCCATCTACTGTGTTTTTTAAAAGCAATTACAATTTCTTTTCGTACATCCTGACAGTCTGTTGCTATCATTTCCTCATTGTGAGCCATCTGTGAGTTCTGTCTTAGGTATTTCATGAATCCATTCACATCTTCATTTAAGTACTCCTTTTTCTTTTTGTTCTTTTTTTGTTTTGTCTGGGGTGCATCTTTTTTTTTCTATTGACACAACAGAGCAACATACAAACATGAACATTCTTAACATATGAACATTCCATACATGGTGTACAATCAGTAGCTCACAATATCATCACATAGTTGTATGTATTCATCACCATGATCATTTCTTAGAACATTTGCATCTCTCCAGAAAAAGAAATAAAAAGAAAAAAGAAAAAACTCATACATACCATACACTCCTTACCTCTCCCTCTTATTGACCACTAGTATTTCCAACTACACAGTATATTTTAACCTTTGTTCCCCCTATTTTTTTTCTATACCCCTTACCACTCCATTTCATTGATCAGTAGTATTGCAGTCTGCTCAATTTATTTTAACATTTGTTCCCCCTATTCTTTATTTATTTTTAATCCCTTTTTTTTTTTTACTCATCTGTCTATAACATAGGTAAAAGGAGCACCAGACACAAGGTTTTCACAATCACACGGTCACATTGCGAAAACAATAATCATTATACAGTCATCTTCAAGAAACATGGCTGCTGGAACACAGCTCAACGCTTTCAGGCACTTCCCTATAGCCTCTCTAATACACCTTTAACTAAAATGGGGATATCTATATAATACGTAAAAATAACCTTCAGGATGACCTCTCGACTCTGTTTGAAATCTCTCAGTCACTGACACTTTATTTTGTCTCATTTCTCTCTTCCTCTTTTCGATCGAGAAGGTTTTCTCAATCCCTTGATGCTGAGTCTCAGCTCATTCTAGGATTTCTGTCCCACGTTGCCAGGAAGGTCCACACCCCTGGGAGTCATGTCCCATGTAGAGAGGGGGAGGGCAGTGAGTTTGCTTGTCGTATAGGCTGAGAGAGAGAGGCCACATCTGAGCAACAAAAGAGGTTTTCTGAGGGTAACTCATAAGCCTAATTTTAAGTAGGCTTAGCCTATCCTTTGCAGGGATAAGTTTCATATGAACAAACCCCAAGATTGAGGGCTCAGCCTATTGATTTGGTTGCCCCCAATGCTTGTGAGAATATCAGGAATTCTCCAAATGGGAAAGTTGAATTTTTCCCCTTTTTCACCATTCTGGGGTGCATTATTTTTAAAGGCCAGCCTGTTAGCTTCAAGCTGTTTATCCTTGGGTAGGCTTTGGCTTGAACCCTCAGAGGACCCCTTCTGCATGTCTTCCCATGATGTTGCAGCAAAGGTCTCTTGTTATATGTGGCAGTGACTCTTGCCCACCTGGTCATGGTTTCCCCAGAGGTACCTTGTCAATCCATGCCTGAATCCCCCAGAGCAGGAGAGTTAGTGAGCCAGAGAAGCCTGCCCCCAGCTATAGTGACTTTGCCTGTTTTTAAATTGGGCTATTTTTCTTTTTTAATTCTTTTTTTTTATGTTTTAAACCAGACTTAAAGTTGTTGTTGTTTTTTTATATCAGGTTATGTCTTTTGCTTGTTGAGTTGTAGGAGTGCTTTATGTATTATGGATGTTAGACCATTATTAGATACATGGTTTCCAAATATTTTTTCCCCATCTGTTAGCTGTCTTTTTACTTTCTTGATAATAGCCTTTGAATTTTAAATTTTGATAAAGTCCAATTTATTTTTTCTTTTTGTGTTCATGCTTTTGGTGTCATTCATATCTAAGAATCTGTTGACTCGAACAAGATGGTAAAGATTTTCCCTTATGTTTTTTTAGAGTTTTATGGTTTTAACTATTACATTTAAGTTACTGATCCATTTTGAGTTCATTTTTTGTATATGATGAGAGATAGGGGCCCAGTTTCATTCTTTTGCATGTGGATATCTAGTTCCCCAGCATCATTTGTATTTTTTTCTGTGGGTTTTTTTTTGGTTTTTTTTTGATGCATGGGCCTCCTGTACCTCATTTGTTGAAGAGAGTGTTATCTCTTCTTTAAGTCGACTTGGCATCTTCATAAAAAATCAGTTTGCCTAAATTTGTAAGATTATTTCTGAGTTCTCAGTTGTATTCCATTGTACTATTTGTTTTTATGCCAGTTCCACAGTAAACTCTCTTTTAAAGAGCCGAAATTTCTAATTTTGATGAAGTCCAATTCATCAGGTTGTTGTTGTTTTTTCAGTAGTGCTTTTGATATCCTAAGAAATTTTTACCCAATTCATAGTTTTGTTTTGATCTTTAATTTATTTCTAATTAATTTTTGGGTATGGTTTGAAGTAAGGACTGACGTTCATTTTTTTCCCATTCTGATAACTAGTTTTTCCAGCATCATTTGTTGAAAAGGCTATCCTTTTTCCTTTGAATTATGTTTGGCATCTTTGTGAAAAATTAGTTGACCATGTATACCTAGGTCTATTTCTATATTCTCTGGTCATTTCCACAGATTTGTGTCTCTATCCTTACACCAATGCCATACTATACTGGTTACTGTAATTCTAGAGAGAATCTTAAAGTAACATAGCCCTCCAACTTTGTTCTTCTTCAAAATATGTTTAGAATCAGTTTGTCCATTTTTACAAAAATGCCTCCTGGTGTGATTGTGATTTCATTGAATCTGTAGATCATTTTGGGGAGAATCGATATCCATGAACAAAGAATGTCTAGTTTTTTGAGTCTTCTTTCATTTCTCTTAACCACTTTGTGTAGATTTCATTGTAGAGAACTTGTACATCATTGTTAAATTTATTCCTAATATTTTATTTATTCATGCCATGATAATAGTTTTGAATTTAATTTTCTAAGTGTTTGTTGATGATGTATAGAAATAGAAATCATGTTTGTAAGTTGTTTGTAGACAACTTTAACGAATTCTAATAGATTCCTTAAGATTTTCTACATAAACAGTCAAGTCGTTTGTGAATGAAGATGGTTTTCTTTTTCCAATCTTTATGCTTTTTATTTATTTTTCTCACCTTATTAGTCTGGCTAGTAACTCTAGAAGTAGTGAAAGTGGATGCTCTTGCCTTGTTCCATGAAATACCCTTTGGTGGTATTTCTTACTTAGGTCTTCTTCACACTGGTATTTTGTTAGATTCACAGTTCCGTTGAACAGTTTCCATGTTGCACAGATGTCCCCAAACTGAAAAATTTACCATCCTATCACCTGCTCATTGCCACATGTCCGAAACAGGTAGTTGCAAGGATTACCTTAACAAATAATAGGCTCCAAAGATAGCAGTTTTTTCAAAGTATATCATGTGTGCTGTGTAAGCTATACAAAGTAGAAACTGTAATGGACTTTGTGGTTTTTTCTAAGATTTATTTTTGACAAATTCTCTCTGAAGCATTATTTTGTAGCAGTTTGTTTACTGCTTTTTATGAAGAGAAAGTTTTTATGACTCTCCTTTTTTTTTTCTTGAACTTTTAATTTCAAACTTAAAGGACAGATGCAGAAATAATATAAAACCCATTTAAAGAATTCTAACATGCCCCATCCCCTGATACCCATATTCACCAGTTTTAACATTTTGCCACATACGCTGTGTTTTCCACGCTGTGTTTCCCTTCCTTCCTTTCTCTCTGTCCATCTGTCAGTTTTCTAAATATCTGATCATAGGTTGTAGACATCATGCTCCTTGAACACACAATACTTCAGAGGAAGCTTTTTAATGATAAAACTATCATGCTATTCCACTGTCCCTTTAAATTTATTCAGTCAGGCTGCTTCTTTCCCTGCCTCTAGGAAAAAACTCAAACAGTCATGACTTTTCTGGGTATTCTCAGACAGAGATTATAATTAAAAAAATTTTTTTAATTGAGATATAATTCATATGCCCTATAAACTTATTCTTTAAAATTTTACAATTCAGTGGTTACTACTATTTCCACAAAATTTTGTAACCATCACCATTATCTTATTTCAGAACATTTTGATCACTCCAAAAAGAAACCCTGTATCCATTACTAGTCACTCCTCATTACCTACTCCCCCAGCCTCTGACAACCACTGATCTATTTTTGGGCAGAAATTTTCATTCAGAGATTATTGAACAGAATTCAGGGGATCCATGAACTTTAATGGGAAGAAGTTATATTAAGTTTATTAATCTCTAAGTGGAATTTAGCATTTCTTTAGGAAACATATCTTAGCAGTATATAATACTTGTAACTTTATTACCAGTAAAAATCACAAATAGTTTCATATCACATTATAGTTATTGCAGACATCTTGAAATGTCATTTACACTTATCATTACCTTAGAATATTACATCTGCTACTAGATCTCATTATTTAAGGTATTAATAAAGAAGAGAGAATGTATTATTATATCACAACTTTAATATTTTCCTTTTTTGTTTTTTTTATGCTGTATGGCATGGTCACATTTCATTCTTTTTCCATGTTAGTGTCCTGATATTGCAGCACTGTTTATTGAATTTTTGTTTGTTTTTTCTTTCTTTTGTTTGCTTGTTTGTTTTGGGGAAGTGCATGGGCCAGGAATTGAACCCGGGTCCTCCTTTGTGGCAGGCAAGAGTTCTACCAGTGAACTGCCCTCGCACACCCCTGTTTAATGTTTTGATTACCACTGTTAATTCTGCTATAAGACAACGGATAGATTCCCTGAAATCACCATGTTATTCAAAATCATACAATAAAAACTACAGGGAGTTATTGCTAAATAAGTTCAGAGTGCTGTTTGGGGTGATGAAAAGGTTTTGGAAATAGGTAGTAGTAATGGTTGCATATAATATTGTGAATATAATTAATGCCACTGAAATTGTACACGTGAAAATAATTAAAATGGCAAATTTTATGTTATATGTATTTTACCACAATAAATAACAACAATACAGGGCTTATGGTGAAATGGAACTATGAACACAACACTCAAAAACCTCATCACAGACACCTTTAAAATTAAAGAGCATAAAACTGGTAGGACAGTTTTACACGTTAAATGGTTATTGTATTTGGTACCTAACTACAACCATAAATGTGGACTTGAAAAACACCTGAAGTTTGCTTGTGGAAGTGGGCATCCGAGGGGTTGCTGCTTGTGAGTTATTATGAAGTGGTGGGAAGAAGTTGTTGTAAGAGGAGGTGTGGATGGGTAACTGGGGTAGCTGAAGACTGGGTGCAGTGTGAAGTTTTGTATATTCCTCACCTGACTCCGTGTCATCTGGTACAGTTCATCTAATGTTTCTTGTGGATGAAATTGCACATTAGCAAAAGCAAAATGTACTTTATGCTCAAATTGTTCAGTTGTGTTGCAACAAATTTGTGTTTTCAAAACAAATGTTGTGGCAGAAATGACTGTGTTTCAGTCAAAACTGTCTGTGATACTTCTCTTCCTCCTCATGGCTTCAGGCTCTTCTCTTAACCTCTTCTTTAGGGTTTTATGTAAAATTTTTATCAATGGCTCTCTCATTTTTATCCTCATAGTATGTCTATGTGTGTCCGTTTGAGTATTTATCTCCATCAGACACACATGGTAAATGATGTGATGCATCATCATACACGTACCATAGCTGATAATGTCTCCCTGTCCCACTCTAAGTGCTCAAGGAGCCCATCTTCCTCATCTTGGCATCCCCAGTTGTTGCACTGAATCTGATAAAGGGGCTGCTCAGTAAATACCTTAAGATAAACTCAAGGAAATGTGCAGAAACAGTACAAAACAATGATCTCTGGTACAAGCAGAAAAAAATCTTAAAGATGTTTGGAGTTGGTAAAGGCTTGGTTTAAGAGATTTTTTGCCACTCAAAACACCCATAAGAGATATCCAATCCCAATCTTTCATTTTACAGTGAGGAAAATTAAATCTCTTGCTCAACATCCCATAGCTGAAATCAGACAGTCATTTAGTTGGAAAAAATATTGGCTCTAGATGTAATATATTTTCCCCATGTAAATAATTCTAGAGATGTTGGAAAAACAGTTAACAGAAATCTGCTTGGAAATGAACTTTACAAAAACCTCTGTATTCCTTTGAACCAGGTAGAACTAGATATAGAAAAAGAAAGTAATTTTGCAGAAAATCCTTAGGTTTTGCAATAATGAAGCAGAGTAAAGATCTGAGCAGCCTGTTGCTTTACCAGGGTTTTGACCAGTTTCTAAAGACAAGGGTCCTAATTCAAAGCCTTTCTCTGAAATAGGCATTCTCCCACATCGCTTGTGGAGCACAAAATGAATCAGTCCCTCTGGCAAGGAATCTGGCAGTGTTTCTTAAAATCACAGAACTGATCCTTTTTTTTTTTTAATTTATTTTATTTATTAAACATACTAACGTTACAAACACAAACATTCTTACCACATGATCATTCCACTCTACATATATAATCAGTAACTCACAACATCATCACATAGCTGTATATTCATCATCATGATCATGTCTTACAGCATTTGCATCAATTCAGAAAAAGAAATAAAAAGAAAACAGAAAAAAATTCATACATACCATACCCTTTACCCCTCCCTGTCATTGATCACTAGCATTTCAACCTACTAAATTTATTTTAACATTTAGAACTGATCCTTTGACGCAGCAGTCTCACTTCAGGGGATCTCTCCCATAGATATATCTGCATGTGTATAAAATGGCACAGACACAAGTGTTTCATTGCCTCACTGCTTATAATAGCAAAAGATAGGAAACAGCCCAAGGATAGGAAACAACCTGGTGTCTAGCAAAGGAGAACTGAGTGAACAAGCTATGGTATGTCCACATAAATGTAAAATGGAATATTAGCTATAAAACTGAATGAAGAAGATCTTGGATGTGTAAAGGTTTCCAGGATGAATTGATAAGTGAAAAAAATGCAAAATGTGGATAGGTTCATATGGTTTTCCTACTACATATGTAAGAAAGGGGGAAGGAATAAGAATATATATGTGCACAAGAAGACACTGGAAGTTTGATTAAAAACAGTTTCCCAGAGAGGGTAAGCAAGACTTCTCAGATTATACCTTTTTATATTTTTTATTTTGAGCCATGTAAATGTATTAACTATTAAAAAAGCACACACAGTAATTTAGAAATAGAAAAGGAAGAATAAAAGGAAAGAAAGAGTAAAAGCACAGCTAATGACAATTCCTTTCCCCTAGCAGCCTTCCTACCTGCTTATGGTGTGGGAATGGGGAGGAGATTTTTGCTTTTGTTTTTTTTTTTGCATCGAAGTTTTGACTATTATATAGAACTGGACATTCTGGTTACTAATTTGAGACTGTTATCTATAGGGATTCTTAACCTTTGTTTTCATAGGGACTCCTTTGCAGGCTGTTAAAGCCAATGGGTCCCTTTTCAGGGTAGTGTTTAGAAAGAACAAAATAAAATACATAAGATTATAAAAAACATAAGAACATCTGAGTAGAGAGGAAGCCACATGAGTACAAACACAGATCTAAAAGTACATATTGGTTTACTGGTGTAACTGAATAATCCTAACCTGGCTCAAGTGGTAGGGTACATAGGGAGGGTGGAAGAGGTTGAGGAGGTGGGCTTTACCTGACATGCTAAAATTCATCACCAGAATGTACTGGTGTCTTTCCAGATGCCCTCCTCCTCTTTTTAAAAATATTTCCAAAAAAGACAAAAAAAAGACACTGCTAACTCAGCATTCAGTAGGTACTTATAGCACTTACTGTTGTTGATTCTTATAAATTAATGACCATTGCCTTACTTTAAGGGGTTGTCACAAAGACTGTATTAAGACTGATAAGAGCCAATTTTATTTGGGCACTAGCTGATTGGCAGAGTTTAGCCATAACCCATATGGTAAAGCAAAAACAGAGCACTCACACTAGGAGGTTAGGGAAAAGAGGCCCCACGTATTAATAGGAAATCAGTAAATCTTTGTTGGATGGATGGATGGTAGTTGTATCGAATGACTTTGTTGTATTTCATTAATTCTTTAAGGTCTTTACAAAGCATTTCTGCTATATCTGTGTGTGTTCCTTAAGTATTTTCTAGTTTCTCTAAGCTGGTAATTTGGGGATTGTTTTGTAGAACTTAGATTTCTCAGAAGAGTTGACTCAAAAAAGTATCCTGACAATTGAAGAAAACAAAAGTTGACTTCACTATTCAGTGTGATCATGGGTAAGTCACCTTTGTTTATCTCTCCTTATATCTCAATTGATATTTAATAAGTAACTTGGGAACACTGATAAAATGTAGAGTCAAGGCCATGTGTTTGACCTGTAATCCTTTCTCTTTAGCTTGGCATATTTATACATTACTTCTAAATGTAATGGGAGTAAAAGATCTATTACTTGCAAAAGAAATGACAGATCAAAAGTTGTTCTCCTCAGTACCTAGGATTTTAAGTCTAAGGAAGTGAATACATATATAAAGCTTTAAAAAACAGAATCGAAATTAACATTTCAGCATTTTCTTCTGAACGTTTGTCTGGAAAGTCTTCAGATGTAGTTTCAAGTTTTATTTAAAAAGTTTATTAACCCAGTAAGCACTTTCTTGATTTGTAATTCCTTCTTTGGAGCCTACATTTCATATATAAAGTTTCTTCAGATCCTGTTTGATAAGTTAAAAGGTGTAGTTTCAGATTTTTTTTTTCTTATTATTTTTTTTAAACATGGCCAGGCACCAGGAATTGAACCCGGCTCCGGCATGGCAGGCGAGAACTCTGCCTGCTGAGCCACCGTGGCCCACCCAGATGTTTTTAATATAAGAATGAGAGAATTTATCTCACAAGCAGAGGGGACAACCAAAGCAATAGGCTGAGCCCCCAGTCTTGGGGTTTGTTCATATGAAACTTAACCCCACAAAGGGTAGGCTAAGCCTACTTAAAATTAGGCCTAAGAGTCACTCCCAGAGAACCACTTTTGTTGCTCAAATGTGGCCTGTCTCTCTCAGCCAACACAACAAGCAAACTCATTGCCCTCCCCCTCTCTACATGGGACATGACTCCTAGGGGTGTGGACCTTCCTGGCAACATGGGACAGAAATCATAGAATGAGCTGGGACTCAGCAACAAGGAATTGAGAAAACCTGCTTGACTGAAAGGGGAAAGAGAGAAATGAGAATAAAATGTCAATGGCTGAGAGATTTCAAACAGTCGAGAGGTTATCCTGGAGGTTATTCTTACTCATTATATAGATAGACTCTTTTTAGTTTAAGGAATATTAGAAAGGCTAGAAGAAGTGCGTGAAACTGTAGAACTGTGTTCCAGTAGCCATGTTTCTTGAAGATGATTGTATAATGATACAGCTTTCGCAATCTGACTGTGATTATTATTTGTGTCAGCTGCTGCTTTTATCTACCTTATGGACAGATGAGTAAAACACATGGATTGAAAATAAATAAGTAATGGGGGGAACAAATGTTAAAGTAAATTAAGTAGATTGAAATGCCATTGATCAATGAAAGGAAAGGGGTAAGGGGTATGGTATATATGAATTTTTTTCTGTTTTCTTTTTATTTCTTTTTCTGAATTGATGCAAATGTAAGAAATGATCATGATGTTGAATATATAACTATGTGATGAAAAATAATAATTAATTAATTAATTTTAAAAAAAGAACAAATGGATACCCCACCTGGGGAAGACCTGGAAAAAAAAAAAAAGAATGAGAAAATTCAAAAACCTCTGTGAAAGCAGTTAAACCTAGGTCGCTCCCCAGCCTCATTCCCTTTCTCTCTCTCTGCTGAGATTTTATATTTATGTTCTTTTGCTTGACCATACATTGATAAAAACTAGGATATATAGTTAATATTTTAGATCCTGGGAGTCACTATCCAATGCCTATTGATCTTGATTTTCTTAACTCTGTTTCCTTCCTCCAGAAACAGTTTGCTCATCTATGGGGAAGGCAGGAAGCAGACATCAAGACCAAATACTTAATCTGGCAAACAAAAAGAGGATTTTAATCTTTTGTAAGCAACATTTAATGCCAAAGGGGAGCAGAAACTGTAATCCAAATTTTTGAACATCTGTGTCTTGTTTTCAGCTAACCATTTTCATGGTTAAGAAATACATATTTGGAAATTAGACATTACTGTATATTGTATATATACAAACTTAGAATTATGCTAAGAAAAAAAAAGACTGTGAAGATGTGGACTACAGTTAAATACTAGAGAAGCTCCTTCAGAGTATGAACATAAAACAGAGAACCCCTGCCTTTGGTAATTAATGGTATAAAATGCTATTTTAACTATCTGAATTTTAAAAATCTATGTATACATTTAAATTATAACCAGTAGCTTCTCAGAGTTAGCTCCAAATATATGAAAAATAGTATTCTCTTCTTTGGTGGTTTTATCCCTGACTTTGCTGTGTAAATATACATAAAATGATATGGTATGCTTTTAACTGGAAAATATCTCCTTGGTGACTGACAATTGAGGTCCTTCTGTCTAAAAGCTGCATAGAGCCTCATCTTGTCTGGGTCTATAGTTTTCTCATCTACTTACGTAAACGAAAGCTTGTTAGAAGATCAAGTTTTATATGCATTTTTAAAAATCACTAAAAATTAGAGCACTTTAGTTTTAACTTGTAAAATAATTTAATATTTTAAAGAATATACTGTGTGCCTCTTTCCCTTCTGAGAAAACTGATTGACTTCACGCAATAAAAAATACTTTAATAATAAATAAAAATAACTTCCTTTGGTTTCTTTCATGCAGGAGTACAGAAAGGGAGATTACTTTAAACAGAACCTGGCAAGTACATTTTCTCAGGAATGGGAATGTTCTTTTTTTAAGCATTGCAGATATCAAAGTCCTATTGTTCTATTAAATAAATGCCCCTTTGTTAAAAAGGCTTAGGCATTAATTCAGATGATTTTCATGAGAGTGGAGAAGCCACCCCTTTTTAATTAGGGTGCTGAAAAGAGAAATCGGGTGAGGTTTGGTCATGTTCTTATAAATGCTTGCTTTCTCTCTCAGCCTGGTTTATACAGAGCAACACTGAGAACAGTCTAGTTGATTCTCAACTAGTCTGCCAAATAGGAAACCTAAAATGCCCCTGGAGAAATTGACTTCCAACCTGAAAATCCAAATACTGAATTTCCTCCTTCTCTTTATGACAGGTTCATGGCTACGTATCGGTCTGCCTGATGAAAACAGAACAGTGTACTAAATATTAAGGAGGGACTGTTTCCGGAAACTAAAGGATTTGAAGATGAAGTAAAAAAATGTCTTACGATTAAATATATTTTAATCTTTCCTGAAATATACAGAACCTAAATAATGAGATAATTATAATTTAGCTCATAGGATTGAAGTATCCACAAGACTTAACTTTTACCCCACTTCATTATTGTGAATTTTACCACATGTAATTAAGAAGGGAAATTTTAATATTCTTCATGTATACATAATAACCTAAGTTACCTAAATATCCAAGACATTTTTGCTTAAAGAGAGACAGTCGCCTAGTATGTTTAAAATACATGCAAGATAATACTGGATTTTAGCAGTCATATTGTATAATAAACATTTTTTTCATTTTAGGAGGAGGCAACTCTATTGTACTATAATTTACCTGCCAGAAACTTTCTCAGCTATTGGAATAGGCTCTGTTATAAGGATATTTTTGGAATTTATGAACACTTTAAACAGAAATAGAAATACCCCAAAAGAAAGAAAATACAAATTGAGATAATATATAAACAAAACAGTTTTACCTATAAAAAAACAATGCACAGAATTGAGAGGCTGTGTGTGATAAGGTTGGTTCTGTACATTGCAGGAAAGTGGCTGAGGACTGAACCTTGTGTAAGCTCTGGCTAACTGGTTCTGGAGTTTCCTTCAGTGGCCTTGACCTGAGACTTTTCCTTTTGTGGTTAGATACCTGCAGCTCGTGTAATTGTTTTGTAGCACATACCTTTGTTTCTTCTTTGCCATTTGGTGCCAGTTTTGTTAGGGCCCACCGCAGGGAGGTTCATTGTTCTAGGCCTGAAATAGATTAATCCCAGTAACCTCTTTATATGCGATCGAGAAGAGAGTGAATAAATTAGATTAAGAAACCAGGACAGCATCTGACAAAGGTAGGCTAAAAACCAGAAGAATCTTTGAGAGTTTACCAAGTGAATTTGCACACTAATCAGTCCTATAAAGGATAATATCTGGGTTCTCAGCCAAATGCAAGCTTAGGAGACCAACATATAAAAAGAACAAAATAATTTTGAGCACTTGCATATACTGCAGGACACAAAGGTTAGGAAAGCAGATGTGATCCTTGCTTACAGCCTAGTGGGAGACACAGACCTCAATCAAATAAACAAACAGGTAATTAAAAAATGATTATGAAATAAAGGATTGAGATACTGTGACAGCATATAATAAGTTGACAGAAGGTGAGGGTGGAGGATTCAAGGAAAGCTTCCCTGAGTAAATGACATCTGAGCTAACAGCTGGAAGATGAGTAGGTGCTAACTAGGCAATCAGGAGGAAGAACATTCCAGACAATGGTAACAGCATTTGCAAAGGCCCTGAAGTGGACGGAGCATGACGCATTTGTAGGCCTGACAGGCCAGGATGGCATAAGGTGAGGCTGGAAAGATTGGTTCCTGGCCAGATCACTCTTGTGTGTCAATGAGGCGTTGTGGGTATTGCAGCACTCGTCGCCCATTAATATAAATCCTACTGTCTTTCTTCTTGGGGTTTCCTTAAAATGAGGTCTAATTCCTAACCCAAGTGCTTTGCCTTTGTAATGCCCCAGGGAAAGATGAAACAGTTGATGGTAAACCCTTGAGATATACCAAAATGATAGCTTGATTCTGATGACAAGGGGAATCTCAGCCAAACAATAACACATTAGTGCTAGAATCAGGTCTCCTGCCTGGAGAAGCTTCTGAAAGAGGAACCTTGATAATTAAGAATTAGGAAGCTTGTATACACTAGAAATGTTCTTTCATTAAACCAACCTGTATGTCTTAAGTGTACCAAATTGTGGGGGTTTGTTTACTCAATCTTTTAGCCCTTCGTTTCACTCGCATTGTTAACATTGTTATGTACCAGGCAGCCTGCCAGGCACTCAGAATATAAACATGAGTGAGACAGGGTGGCCATTGCCCTCCAGTTAGCTCAGAATCTTATATGTAAGTAGATTAATTACAGTCCATTAGAGATGTATTAGGAAAGTGCTCTGGGATCCCAAACAGCAGCCCATGGCAGTACAGTAGCAAAACTCACTGGTCACAAAATACAGTACAAATGCCTGGTTGTTGAGAGCAGTAACTCTGAAGGCAGGCATAGCTAAGGGCACTGTTGACCAGTTTGCATGAGCCTGGCCACCTTTTTAAACCTCTGAGCCCATTTCCTTGTCTGTAAAAATAGCACCACCACCCTGAGAGATTAAATGAGATATTGCTTACCACATGCTGAGCACAGTGCCTGCACAAGGTAGTGGGCTCTTTCATTGTTAAAGAGAGTCATATAGTTAGTTACTAGTGTTAAGTTACTGTGGCAGGCATCTTAGACGGGGGTTGCTGCATGTTTTAAAAGCAGGTGCTGTATAAGTATGAAATTCATACTGCTGGATGTGGAAAAAGGAGTCTGAGAATCAGCTGGCACGAAGCACAGCAAACCCTTTTTCCGTGGCCTTTATTTTACCACAGCTGTTGACTAGGTTGCTGAGGATTCACAATGTGATTAGACAGATAAAGGGTTTAGCTCAGGAACTGGCAAACAAGCATTCAATAAATATTAGCTATTGTTCTATTTTTCTATTATTTTGGTAAAGAAGCTTCTTTTGGTGTTGGGGATTAGATAAAGTATGATTAATTTCTCTTTTGAGTGGTGTGAGAGGAGAATCTTTTCAAGTACAGCTTTCAAGCAGTTACTGAGTGCCCCTTCTTGGGGGAGGAGACTGGGAATCCAGTGGGATTACAGAAAGGGTCCCACTCCTCAAGTTTGCAGTCCGCGAGAGGAGCAACTTTTGCCCCCCCCCCAAAAAAAAGTGACGAATGTCTTCAAGGAGTAACAAAAGTCTTTATTACCTTTATTGGTTGGTTTCACTCCAGTATTCTTATGAGAACGCTGAGGATAGGAGAAAGAAAATAACCACCTGAGATATACACTTAGAAGAATGGTAATTTTTTTTTATCTCAGTCTTCTATTTTAAAAGCAAACCTATGATAATTTTTAAGGCTCAGGCCACCTGTGCATCTCCTGCGTGTACCTGATGGCCAGCACTTGTGTTCGGTTAAGATCTGCTGCAGCCTGTTCCAGCTTTATTCCATCCCAGCTGACTTTCCTTGCCCCTCAAGGTCCCTCTACTCGGGCAAAGCATCCGGATGCAGCATCTGCAAATTCACACCACATCCCCCCACGGATAACAGCTGTCCTTATGCTAGAGATGCATAAAAAGGGAACAGCTTAAATGTATGCATTTTGACACGTAAATTAATACAAGACCAAAAAGGAAAAAAAAACGTCTGGCGGCGCTTCCACTGGCCGTACTCAATTGAGGCCAAGTTTCCTTCATTACCCAGTCTCGGCGGGCGTCGGCCGAGGGCGGGGGCGACGGAGTTGGGGGAGGCGAGGAAGGGGGAGGGATGCGGTTTTACGCGTGGCTTGGGGTAGGGGCGTGGGGAGGTTGGGGACTGTGGCTCGTGCCTCCGCCTGGTTAACAAGGAGGGGGCCGGTTGATCTGTGGTCCCACCCGCAGGGACGGAAAGGACTCTCCAGGGTTTCAGGGAATGAGTGTGGAGCTGTGCGTGAGAGGGTGGGGGGTAGAGGTCAGGCCGGGATTGGGTGGGGGAGCAGCGCGAGGTGTCGGGGTGGGGGCGCCGAGCGGCGCGCAGGGGGCGGGGCGGCCGCTGGCTCCTCCCCGGGGCGGGCCGGGCGGCGGGGTCGCTGCGCCGAGGCCTCGCGGCGCCTAGGCTCGGGCGGCCGCGCAGTGACGCGCGCAGTCGCGGGGAGCCGGGCCCGGGAGCGGAGGGAGCGGAGGCAGCGGCGGCGGCAGGATGAACAGCATCAAGAACGTGCCGGCGCGGGTGCTGAGCCGCAGGCCGGGCCACAGCCTGGAGGCGGAGCGCGAGCAGTTCGACAAGACCCAGGCGAGCGGCGGGGCGGCAGGCGGGACCCTCTCCTTTTCTCTCCGCGCTCCCCTCGCAGCCCCCCCAGGCGCCAGGCGGGCGGCGCGGGGCCGGGGCACGGCCTGCGCCCGCGGCGGGTGTGCACCGGGGCCTCCCACCGCCGGAGCCGCCCAGCGCCCAGGTGAACCGGAAGCCGGGCACCCGGGGAGACGCGCCCGCGGCCGAGATGCGCCCCGGGCGGGCGCGGCCGGAGCGGTTACCTCGGCCCGGGCGGTGCCTCGGCTTCCCGGCTTCTGCAGACGGGCTCCTGCCACCTTTTCCCGCCCCTTAAAATTTTTTTTCAAATGTCCCCACCTGTGGGGAACACAGCATTTCTTTACTGGAAACTCCCGGTTTCCTCTCCTCTGGAGCTGTTCGCCAGGGCCGCACAGTGTCTTATTATCTGCTGGGTGAAAAGTTTCACGTTGGTAGCCAGACTCGTTGGCCCGAGCGCGGCCCACTTATAAATAAACAGGTTCACACCCCCTTATTAAATGCGGGCGCCCGGCCGCAGAGACTTCCCGGGGCTCCCTTGCTGCTCTTCCCACGCGCCTGCAGCTCCTTCGAGACCGTGGCCTCTCCTGGGAAGGTTATTTTAAAAATTGAATAATGGCGCGGGTGTGTGTTTGTGCATGTGCTCGTCTCGGCGCCGAGAACGCAAGGTAGAGGCGTTGCTGGGTTTCTGGTTTTCTGTTCCTTTTTATTTTGACAAACTCTGAAGTGCCCCTATGCCTTGGGGAGGGAGACAGACTTGTTTTTCAGCCAGAATAAGTCAACCAGGACGGGGAAATTCTACCCCACTTTTAAAGAAAGCCACAAGGGTTGTGTGAAGCAGCCGGGTGGCATTTGTGGCCGCCGTGGCGCTTCTCTGTGCAGAAACCTATGACTTCTGCGGTCACTTTCAGATCAGCTTAGCACTTGCATTCTACAACAGCTTTCGTTTTGAAATAAGAACAGCACACGGTGACCATCTAACGTTTGTGCTGGTGATGAGCTGTGAAAACCTTGGAACATCAAGGTTTTACGAAAGCAGACAAGGGCTGGAGCCAATCTGGCCACAAATTATCAATTTATCCTTGTGATCGTTGCCACAGTGGCCCACGGTATGTTTTCAGCCCCGGTAGCCCCGTCATAAAACCAAATGTGGCATTTAAAGTCACTAGCGTAAGTAATTGGAACTAGAGCTTGTGGAAGGATGAGAAAAACTTCATGGGCAGATTTTTGTCAGAGGTTTTTCTGGTTCCCTGGTTTTTAAATGTATTCCGTGCCTTTGAGGAGGTATAAATAAAGCTGCATAGAGGAGATAGAAGTTAAAGATCCAAGCTCATTGATCTCCCTCTCTGGTTGTTAAGAATCAAGGGCACCCCTCCAGAATGTCATAAAGAGTCCCTGTAATAGGACGCCAGCCGGTGGGTGGTTCGGTAAACAAGAAGCTGGCTTTCTCCTCTTCTTTTGGTTTGTCTTTGCCTGTTGGATTTCTCTCAGAGGCTGAGAGGGTTACTTGTAGCGAACAACTTTCTGATGGGTGAACGTTAGAACCCATCCCGGGGCCCTTTTTTTCTGGAAAGGTGGAGTTTGGTTTCAGCATTGGGATTGGCTTGTCTTCAGAGTGACTTACTGAGCAATGTGAGAATGAGGTTTTTGTGCCTGGTTAATATTTAATTAGATCCCTCCCGTGAGCTGCTGTCCAGGCCGGGTGGTGAGAAGGGCCCTGGAGAGCTGAGATTGCCGCTCGCACCGCTTCTTCGGGAAGGAGGGCTGCACATCAGGACCCACCACCTACCAGTCCCTGGTCACTCGCTGTTGCAGAGCTGTGCCGTGCAGGGGACGCTTTGTGTCTTAGAGTGTGGGTGGAGGAAAAGCAGCTTCCACGTTAGCCTGCTTGACAGAGCATGCCCTGGTTTGCAAAGGTCTCTGGGGTTGGCACTCAACAGGGCGCTCACGCTGCTTTCTGGTGGCCGGCACTTGTTTGTGGTCATTGTGAGTCTTTGAGTGTGTCTCACACTCAAGAGAGTTTCCAGAAAGCTGGGCTGTTCTTTTCTTCCCCGTGACGTTCCTCCCTTTGGGGATAAAACCTTTTTTAAAATGGGGGTGACAGGATTTCAGTGGCTACTTTTGTTTTTGTTTGTTGCGATATTAATACTTGAATCCTGAATCTGCAAAGTGCCCCGTGCCACTAAAAAAAAAACAAAAAGCAAAAATGGTGTGGCAGTACATCGACCTGAGCTCCGGGCGGTGTCTCTGTGCAAGTTGCTTAACTCCTGAATCTGCTTCCTCATCTGTGAGCGTGGGCATGATCCCATCTACCTCCTGGGTCTTGTTTAAGGTGTAAGAGAGACTGCATGGCAGGTTAAGTACTGGCCCTAGAGACACCCACGTCGTAATCCCTTGGGACCTGCAGATACAGTCAGCTTGCATGTAAGAGGCTTTAAGGCAGCAGGTGGAGCCCATGTCGTTAATCAGCAGAACTGAAATCAGGAACGTGTCCTACTATATCCAGGTGGGCCCAGTATAATAATCACAGGGGTCTTTACAAGGAAGAAGGCAGCAGAAGTGGAGGCTAGAGCCATGCGAGGTGAGAGACTTGTCATTGCTGGCTTTGAGGACGGGGGAAGGGGTCATGAGCTAAGGAATCTACCAGCGGCCCTAAGAGCTGGAAAAGGCCAGGGATGGCTTCTCCCTTCCAGCTTCCAGATGGCACGCAGCCCTCCGCCACCTCGGTTTAGCCCCGTGGGACCCGCAGCGGACCTCTCACCTCCAGGACTGTCAGATTGTGCTGTTTGAAGCCACTGAGTTCCTAGTGGCTTGTTAGAGCAGGCGTTGGTCGAGCACTTAGGCGTGTCAGCAGGTGGCTTGGTGCCTGCCGCATAGCAGGTGCTCGGCCAACAGGCAGCTGGGCTCCTTTTTCCCTTCCCTCCCCACCCAAAGAGAAAAAGGCTCAACGTTTGAGGAATATTTCAGACCTTCCATTAGAAAACAAACCCATCTGGGAAGTATGTTAGGTACGAGGACCCAGCACATTTTTAGGAGTCTAGGAAATTCTAAGCTTAAATCCTGCTTTTTCCTTATCCCTGAGCTCCTCTCTTTCTCTGGGCCTCAGTTGCCCCTGCAGGGCATGGAGGCAAAGTTAAAGCTTCTGCTCAATTCACTGGAAACTCAAAGCTTTAGGTGCAGGGGTTGATGTCACAGAGGTGGAGGGCGAGCACTGTGGCAGGTGTGAGAAGGAGAAGGCGTGTCACAGTTCCTAGGTCCCGCTTCCCGGGCCAGTGGCACACAGGCTCAGCGGCCTCTGTGGATGCAGAGTCCTGCAAAGATGAACAATTAGTGACATGTTATTGGAGCAGCACTGTTTAGTACATGCAAGCCCTGTGTATGTATCATTTCGAGTCTTCTAGTAGCCACTTAAAAAGTAGAAACAGGTGAAGTTAATTAAAAACTTTTTTTCAAGAAGAGTAAACTTGAAAGCCAGTGCCCAGATGGGTGGTGCAGACATAGAGTGTGTGGGTAGAGGGCACGCTGCCAGGGGTTGAAGGGGCAGAGACACCCCCCACTCCCAGACCCTTGGGTCACTTGCCCCTCCCCGGGGGTGAGCACCAGCATCCCATGAGGATATCGTTTCTTTAACGCAGCACATTCACTCGGTAACAGTTTTAACGGGTCATCAGTATAAAGAATGATCAATGAATGTCATGCGTTGTGTTTCTCCGCTGAAGTCTTTGAAATCCTGTGTGCATTTGATGCTTCCAGGTCATCTCAGTTGGACATGCTGCGCGGCGTGAGAATCGCCCAGGAGCGTTACTAAAAAGATTCCGGTTCATTTAGTCTCTAATGGAGCTCAGACATCGGTATATTTGCAAACACCCCCAGCCAGGTGTTCCTTAGAACCTGCGTAGTCAGTCAGCGCCAGCTGCACGCAGTATTTGGGAATTAACTTGATGCAATTTGGAAAACCATTTCCAGATCTACACTTGCTGGCCCCTGTGTCCTTCCTGCCAGCTCCCGTTTCTCCATGCCGGCCCCCGTGGGTACCCTCTGGCGGGGCCTGCAGAGTGAATCACGCCCACCACTGTCTCTTCCTTAGTAAAATTGGGGTGAAAATGCCTGAGTCACTAACACCTTTCTGGGCCTTGTTTCCTTTACTTGTAAAAAAGAAAGTGCTTACAATTGCTTTTTTTAAAATGTCCTCTGGCTTGATCGTTTGGGAAGAAATGTGGACCGTCAGGGCTAGTTTGGGGCTGACCATAGGCTCCCTGTGGGCAGGAGCAGTCTGTCTTCTCTCTGGGGCCCACGGCAGGCAGGGGCCGGTGCTGCTCAAACCTGCGGAAGGGATGAAGGAACAGAAGTGAGGCAAGACTCCCTTCCGGAAAGGGGAGGCAGGACCAGGCTCGCAGCCGCCCTCGCATCTAGCCCCCTGTAACTGGGCACACAGCTCGGGCCACACCACTTCCCCACCTACCGGCCCAGGCGGCCTCTTGGTCAGCGTCGCAGATGGAGTGGAGCCTGGCTTCCATGGGTGTTTGCCCCATGCCACGGTCCTGCGGGCCACAGACCTGACCTTCTTTGGTGAAGGAGGGGGCAAGAGATGAGCGGGGCCGGCCGTTGGCAGCCAGGCTCCAGAGCCAGCTGGGTTCCACCGTTCTCTGGCCTGGTGGCCTTGGGCAAGTCCCGTCACCCCTTTGTGCCTCAGTTTCTTTCTCTGCAAAATGGGGGTGATGATGAACTCCAGCTCCGAGCATGGCTATGAGGACCTGTGAGTCTACCCACATAAAGTGCTTTCTGTTTTTTCCAGTGCCTGGCACGTGGCGAGTGCCCAGCGTCAGCGTTTCTGTTGTGTACAGAGAAGCAGACGTGGCTGAAAGAAATGAGAGCAGTGTCCCCAGCTGGGAGGGCCTGTGAGGGGCAGCGTGGGCTCAGGCTGCTGGGGAGAGAGCAGGAGTGTGGCAGCGGCTGGGTGGACGTGGGGAGGCGGTGGCTGGGTGCCCCTGGTGGGATGGCCACTGTCTCCCTTGTGTGCGCTCACGCCCTTGGCGCCGCCTCTGTCCTCCTCCAGGGCCACGGGCTGCCTTCCTTTGGGTGACGTCCCCTGGGGAGACATTTCCCGGGGACAGCCCCCTTTTCCTTCTTGCTAAGGAGGAGATGGAGACGGGTCCTTCCTGGCCCTGCCCGAGGCTGGCGGCCCAGGCAGTGGGGCCACTTGGTCGCAGCAGCCGGAAGTGGAAACTCTGGCGTGGAGGCTGGGCTGGGGACAGGGAACCCCGAACAGCTCACCGAGAGGTAGCCGGGAGCAGGCGCCGCCTTTGCCAGCTGGAGGCCCTGCCCCTCCTCCACTTGGGAATCTGCTAGTTATTTTCAGAGTTGGCTTAAATATCACCTTGTTTGTGAAGCCACCGGCTGCTCTCCTCCCACCCAAGCCTTACTACGCTTCCCTGGTAATTACACATGCCTCCATTGTTTAGCCTGGCGCCTGCAGCCCTGGGGGAGGTGGACGGTGTGTGTTAGGCCTGCTCTTAGATCAGGGGCCACAAGAGAAGGGGTCCCAGTGGCCCCCTCCCCAAGCTCACTGGGCACATTTGTAACTGCAGTGGCCCCTTAACCCGAGACCCTTCTGCAGGGACTATGCTGGCTCCCCTTTGTGTCCTCACACCCAGGAATGCCAGGCTCAGGGACACACTGTAGGGATGAATGAATGAGTGAGTGAGTGAATGCCAGTGGCTCTCCCTTCTCTGATGTCATATGCTCTTTGAGGCCTGAAAGCCACCTGGCACCCTTTCAAGGGGGCAACTGAGCCAAGGAGAGAAGTTTGGTTCACGCAGAGCTGCTTTTTCTCTCACTAAAATAAACTCGATGCCCAAAGTGCCGGAGCTGTGCTTGCCTGCTGTGACTCATCCCTCTGGCCTGCGGGATGGACAGGTTCGTGCAGTGATATTACCGGGTCCCACGGCTGGCTCCTGTCTCTCCCACAGCTGCCGGAAGAGGGGTGCGTCCTCAGCCTCCCCAAGTGTCACTCAGAAAGCCTGGGGGAGTTGGGGGTTGGTCGGTCTGTGACTCTGAACGCAGCCTATGAGAGCCAGCAGTTCTCCCGTGGCTGTCACGCCCGTCCTGCGGAGGTGACAGTGGCTCTCCGGTTCCCTAAAGGGTAGGACGATGGAGAGCCCACGACCAAGCAGGACCAGGGGCCGTTGATTTGGGGTACACCCCTGTGGCCTCACTGGCGCTACCCCTACTTGCCTGCTGAAAGGAACCCAAGCCCAGATTGCATTGCCACTTTGTCCAGGACCACATCCTCGCCTCCTTAGGAGAGGTTTCCTTGTTTGCTTTCATCAGCGGCCTTTGAGGTTGCACAAGCCTTTGAGTCAGACCTCTCCGTCCTTCACACGGCTCTTGGGAAACGCTAAAGAAAAATAACTCGAGACTGTGCCAGCGTCCCCGTGCCCCGGGGTTTTTTGAAGGAGGCTTTTATCCCTGCAAAGCACCGCCAGTGCTCAACACTGTGATAACGGCACAGGAGGCACGCATCTGATTAACTTTGATATGGATTTTAAAAATAGAAGTTGTTCTTGCAGTTGCCATTCGGTAACCCTGATCAACTCTAGTGGTTAAATTATTAACCGGAGAAAGAGGCTCTTCCCGCCTTCAAAGAATGCAGTACCAGCATCTGAAAAGGCTTTTGTTCCTTCAAGTGTTCACTTTCTTTTTTTTTCCCCATGGGCAGGCACCAGGAATCGAACCCAGGTCTCCGGCATGGCAGGCGAGAACTCTGCCTGCTGAGCCATCATGGCCTGTACCTG
>PVIY010035974.1:0-25832 GCA_004026745.1 Myrmecophaga tridactyla
AACACAGTCAGAGTTCCCTCTCATCTGGAAAGGCACATAGTCAACATAGAGTCATCTGCTAGCTTCTTCTCCTGGCTTCCTGCTTGATGAAGCTCCCCAGGAGGCGTTTTCCTTCTTCATCTCCAAAGGTCACTAGCTGGCGGACTCTGCTTCTCGTGGCTATGTCGTTCTGCTCTGCTCTCTCTGAATCTCTCATTCCCCAAAATGTTTCCTCTTTTATAGGATTCCAGAAACTTATCAAGACCCACCCAAATGGTCTTGACCCAAGACATGTCATCACCTAATCCAGCTTAACAACCACTCTTGGTTGAATCACATCTCCAGGGAGATGATCTGATTACAGTTTCAAACATACAGTATTGAATAGGGATTATTCTACCTTTATGAAATGGGATTTTGCTTGAAACATGGCTTTCCTAGGGTACATACATCCTTTCAGACCAGCACAGTACAATTTATCCTAAATGCCCAAAACATGAGTTACTATGGCTAACTATCTACTAACCAGTCTATGTAAGAGATGACACTTCCATTATCTAGAATTGATTAAGGTCTCAAGAATGAATTTAAGAAGATATGCCTAATAGTAACACATGTCTCCTTTTAACCAATTCTTATACGTGTTTCAGCGCTGTTAGTAACATTCATAGTGTTGTGCTACCATCACTATCATCTGTTACCAAAATATTTCCATTGTTCCAAACAGGAGCCTTGTACATATTAAGCCTTAGCTTTCCACTGCCTATCACCTGGGCTCCTGGTAACCTGTATTCTAGATTATGACTATGAATTTGCTTATTCTGATTACTTAATATCAGTGAGATAATACAATATTGGTTCTTTTGTGCCTGGACTATTTCACTGAACATGATTTCTTCAAGGTTCATCCATGTTTTGCTTGGATCAGGACTTCATTCCTTTTTATGGCTGAATAATGTTCCATTGTGTGAATATATTACTTCTGTTTATTCATCAGTTCATGGACAGTTGGGTTGCTTTCATCTTTTGGCAATTGTGAATAATGCCTCTACGAACAATGGTGTGTAAAGGCCACTTTCTTTTGTTTAAGCACATCCAATGTGTAATTTTTTTCTAGCAAGGATATATTGAATAGTAAATTTTACACGTTTAAATATCCCCAAATTCTTTTTCCTCTCCATTTTATGAAACGGGTGGTGGCTATAGGACTAAAAGTTAAAAAAAATCATTCTTCTTCAACAGTACTTTAAGTTTTTGCTCCATTGTTCCTTGGCCTGTTATTTTAAAGCTGAGTAATCTGATACCAATCTGAGTATTTTTTTTTTTTTAACAGAAAAGAAAAATAATCTATGCCTTAATTTTTCTCTCTTTAATCTTATAGAATTTCTACCCTTTGAGTTGTCAAATTTCATTAGGATGTATCTAACTCTAGGTCTTTTTCAAAATTCTTATAACACTCAAATTTCAGTGGAAAAATTTGGCATTATCTCATAGTCTATTTTTCTCCTTCTATTTTCCACAATCTCTCTTTCTAGAATTTATGCAAGGCAGGTTGGACTTTTTGGCTCTATCCTTCACATCTTTCAAGTTTTCTTTGAATTTTCTTCTTTGTCTAGCTGTACAGTCTTTTGGGAAATCCTTCAGCTTGATTTTCCAGGTTACAATGTCATATTCTTTGGTTAATAATTTTGCCCAAACAAGGACACATTTGAAAATGAATGGGGAGGGGCACTAAAAATAATTAACAGGAATTTATTGATCTATACTATGTATGAGCCAAGATTTTCTTGGGGGAAACGAGGGGTATACGATCATCCCATGTAGTCAGTTTTTCTTCTTAATCTTTTTTTCTTAATTTTGGCAAACATAATTAAGCTTCAAGCACTTCTCAGTTTATTTCTTTTCCACAGCAGCGTGTTCTTGTGTTATAGATGTGATACCTTCTAGAATCTTTCCAATGACAATGTACAGTCAAACTTGACTGCATTAAATAGAAGAAATCTTTAACATGTTTCTCCTGGGATTTATTTTTGTGATGTTCAGTCTGAAGCCTCTCTATCATTTCATCTATATTTGTCCTAAGGTAAAGGTGGCATCCCACAGCCATGAGAGCAGAGGACAGATGTATTTCTTCATAGCCCCTTAAATAAACCCCCCATTATGATTTATGATCTACTTAAGCTCCCAACCCTCTGTTGCCTCTGATCTTAGGGCTGTTCCGGAATTCTGAGAAAGTATTTTTTTTGGTAATCATGTCTTCCCCAATTGTGTTACAAAACCAAGGTTTTGGCTTTCATTTTCATTGTGATCCATTTATATCTACTCTTCAAAAATTCTTCAATCTTCTGGTCTGCCAGTGGCCCTTTACCCAATGACCCAGGACTGCTATTTATTTATACTTTAACATTGCTTCTACCATTTTATTTAGAAAAGAGAAATATGAGTGCTCAGGAAGCCATTTTGAACAGAAATATTCTTTAGGAAATATAAATCTGATATGAATTGGTTGGAAGGAGATGTTGAAGGCAAACTGACCCATAAAAAAGCCTCTTATCACCTAAAGTAAGTGCAATAGGAATATTAGGGATGGATAGATTCTAGAGGTACTATTTATTGGGTTGGATTTTATTACTTATTTTAAATGGACATTTCAAGTAAAACACCGTCAAGCCATGACCTCTCATTTCACAACAAGGTACACTGGCATGCAGGTATCAGCATTGCTCAAATACTTAGCTGACGATGGGGAAGGCTGTCGAGTAGGAAAGTGAGAAGTTTCTTTTCCACTGGAGAAGTTCATTTAGTTGCTACTGAGAAGTAATAGGCCTTCCGTTGAGTGACTTGCTTGGGGTCTGGCTGCATTTACTGATGAGTTTAACATCTTTCAAAGTATTCATAAAAATTACACTAATGATATAGTCTGTCTTGAGAATCTCTCTCCTTGTTCTTGGTACATGCATCCTCAAAGGGAATAGCTCCAAATGTTTGAGAGATTGAACAGATGTTCTTACAAACACACTAACAATGCTCCGAGGAGCCTCAAACCTAGTTCTAAACATCCACTTGGATAAATTCAAAATTGAAAAGGGCAGCTTAGGTTAATGCCTTGAAAACTTGGTATAAGAGATGTCTAGACAATTGGGTAGCTTGCACAACCAAACCATTTGTTTCCAATTTTTCAAATCTGCTGTTGGGAATTGAAATCCCGTGTTATGTTCAAAGTAAATATACTGTTTTACTAATGAGGATGCATTTTTTAAATTCTGAGACTAATCATTTACAGTTAGGTACAATTTATTAGCAAATAATTTGAATAGAAGCAGAATATTTAATTCCTACCTAAGGTCAGGATTTAAAAGGGTACATCTGCTTAAACTGCTCAGTTAGCACACTGAAGGAGTGAGTGTGAAGCAGTATTGCCACTGGACTATTCTGGAGGAGCCTGGCGCTTTCTTCTCAATCTAGAACATTTATGGGAGTCAGGGATGCCCTTCTACGAAAAATCCTGGACAACAACCTTCCTGAATTTTGTAGTGGTGTCAAGATTTGTAGCCATTTCCATTCCTTCAAGTAACAGACTCCCAATGTGGGCTTCTTCACCATGCAAATTTCTTTCTCTGAAATGATATGCTGTCATTTTCATCTCTGTTGACCATAAGGCTTTAGGAGTCTATCCCCTTAAAAAAATGTTTTACTTCATTCAGCAGTATAAGGTGAGTTTCAGGATAGATCTTAATTCCCCCTGATATATTCCATTTCAGATAATATGGTATATGAATTTCCAAGGCCTGCTGTAATACAGAATCACAAATTGCATGTTAAAACAATAGAAATTTATTTTCTCACTGTTCTAGAAGATACAAATCCAAAATCAAAGTGTCAGCAGGCCATGCTCCCTCTGAAGTCTTAAGGAAGAATCTGTTCCATGTCTCTCTCGTGGCTTCTGGTGTTTGCCAGCAATCAATACTGTCCATTGGTTTGTAGATGCATTACTGTAGTCTCTGTCTCTGCTGTCATGGTATCTATGCCTGTTTTGTTTTTTTAAAAGGACAATAATCGTTGGATTTATGGCCTCATCTTAACTAATCACATCTGCAAAGACCTTTGTGATAGATTGAATTTTGTACCCCAACAAATGTTATTAATCTCTGTCTCTGTGGGTGTGAACCCATTGTAAATAGGACCACTTCAAGATGTTATTTTTAGTAAAGATGTGGCCCAATTGAATGAGGATCATTGGAGGCCTTATAAAAAAGAAATTGGAGACCAGGGTCAGAGAAAGCCATAGGGAGAAGCAGGAAGTCAATGGAAACGAGAAAAGGAGAAAGGTGAGGACACTGCCATGTGCCAGAGGTAGAGACATAAGCCAAGAAATCCCAAGGACTGCCAGCAGCCAGCATCAGAATGCTACTCTTGGGGAGTGTGATAGTTAGTTTCAGTTGTCAACTTGGCAGGTGAAGGCACCTAGTTCTGTTGCTGTGGACATGAGCCAATGGTACATGAATCTCATCTGTTGCTCATTACATCTGCAGTCAGCTAGGACGCGTGCCTGCTGCAATGAATGACGTTTGACTTAATTGGCTGGTGCTTAAATGAGAGAGCCCAATGTAGCACAGCCTAAGCAGCTTGGCATACCTCATCTCAGCACTCGCAACTCAGCCCAGGCCTTTGGAGATGCAGAAAGAAGTCACCCCGGGGAAAGTTGTTGGAACCCAGAGGCCTGGAGAGAAGACCAGCAGAGACCATCCTGTGCCTTCCCATGTAAGAAAGAACCTCAGTGGAAAGTTAGCTGCCTTTCCTCTGAAGAACTAACAAAATAAATCCCCTTTTATTAAAAGCAAATCCATCTCTGGTGTGTTGCATTCTGGCAGCAAGCAAACTAGAACAGGGAGAAAGCAAGTCCTCCCAATATCTTGACTGTGAATTTATTCTAGCCTCAAAACTGATTCAATAAATGCATATTATTTAAACCAACCTATTGTGTGGCGCTAGTGATAGCAGCTCAGACAAACTAAGACAACCCTACTTCTAAACAAGGTCATGTTTTGAGGTTCTAGGTGAATATGAATCTTTGAAGGGTACTATTTAAGCCAGTATATAAGATGCCTGAAATTTCACCATTAAGGACTTATTTATTTGGAGGAATTACACCAAATGTGATAGATGCATGCCATGTGAACTACTATTTCCTCCCTCACTGTGTGTATGGAAAACATCACCAATCACTCAGGACATTCTTTCTCCCTGTGCCTGTACTTGGCCGCAAAATCCCTCTTATCCACAGCACTGCAGCACTTCCAATCAAGTGGGAGTGAAAGATTGAGACCTATTTTTTTCATCCATGCCTTATTCATTGTTCTGACTAATATTCAAGGAGGAGTAACATAATGCAGTAGCACCCTAATATGCATTCTCCCATCCTCAATAAATTATGATTCCCAATGACAGGATGGTTCCAGGACAACTGGGAATACTTGGCTCTACAGGAATTAAGGAAGAGAGGAGAAAATGCCACAGAATGAGGAAATATCAAATGCTCAGGAAAATTTGGTTACATTATCTGTTTGCTGAGAACCAGTGCTAGAGTGGACCTTGGATGTGCGTGTTTTTTTTAAGTCACCAGAAATATCTTCTCCATGCCTAATAGATGGGTGGTTCAATATTCTGTAGCTCTAGCATCCATGGTTACACCTGGGATTTTTTTTTTACTTTCCAGGATAAGCACAGACCCAGGGCTTCTAACATGTAGCATGGTGAGGTGCAAGAATTACCCATTTGTCCTTAGAAACTCAGCGTAATGGATATTTGCTTAGTTAATTTCATGGAAGTTGATCATCTCTGATCTTGGTCCCAACATCTGGCAATGATAATTTTGATTATAACAATGTTCATTAATATTTATTAAACATTTACTGTGTATCACATACAATGCTAAGCACTTTACATTGCACTGTCTTGATAAATCCTCACAAGAATCTTATAAGACAGATATTGTTATTCCCCTAATTTTCAGGATGAGGAAATGGAGGATTTAGGAAGTTTAACCAACATCAAGGTTGCAAAGCTGGAATGTGGCAGAGCCAAGATTTTAACCCAGTTCTGTCCAATTCCATCTCTGTAGCTCTCAGTGATTGTGATTTCCCATCTCTCTTGATTATGATGGTTACATGATGGTGGCAGAGAGTCTCGGAGAGATCTTCAGGAAGTATTTAATATTAAGAAGAATAATAATCAGGATGGAGTCACTCACTTTATTTTAAGCATCGGCCAAAATATAATGCTTTGATTCTACGTCAAGATGGAAAAGCTTTGTCTTGATAAATTAAGCTGCTAAATCTATGACCAAGATTGGGGTATAGCTCTCTAAATGACACTTTAACACTGTAAGGGGAATGGAGAACACAGACTGTCCCTTTCCTCATTCAGAACAGGAAATAAAAGCTATAATTCTATCTTTGGCTCTGAGAAAAATGTTTGCTTTTAAAAATAAAAAATGTTTCAGTATGAAACAGCAAATGCCTCATTCATGTACAGTTCCCACTTTTTGGGTAGAGTTTAGACATTTCTTAGAAACAGGATTAATTGAGCCCTTTTGACAAACTTGAGGAAAATGAATCATGTTCTTAAAATGCAATTTGAAGAGAAATATCCAACTCTCTAAATAAAATCTATGATTGTGAGACTCAAATAATGTAAATCGGATACTTGATTCAGTTGGTCAGTGGCTTTTAGGGTTGAATTTAGTTGGGGAGGAGAAAATCCTACACAAATTTTCATGTAACATCTATGTAACTTGAGGATTAATTTTGCTTTATGACAAGGAAGTTCATGTGGAAAATCTCAACTGGAATTGACATTTTCCCTCTAAGTTCCAGAGTTATCTTCCAAAAATATGGTTTGGATAACAATACTTCCCTCAATAGCCCCTGCTCATTCTCTCTAGCATGTGGTAAACATGTCCCAGAGAAAAACAACAGAGTTCTCTTCATCCTCCTTCCCATTCAAGCAGGGAGTGTGGGTTTGGGAAGGAAGGTCAGCACTCATTTCTTTAATATGGGATTGGACTTATTCAAGAAGTAGAAGGTAGATGATATAGTGCTCTGGGTGAGGCAGTTTCAGCTTCCCGATTTGTCTAAGATAGCTGCAGAACTGAGTCCTTGCCACAGGCATCAGTCTGAGGGGTGAATACAAAATATCATCCATGCTGCCTTGGCAACCTCATCATTTTCTAATTCATCCCTCCTGAGACAGGAATAAAACCTAACCTCTGCCTGAAAAAAAAAGCTTTGAAGAATGAATCAGAGTTTATCAGGCAAAGACAAATACTTGGAAATGTGTAATAATCTGTTGAGTTTAGTGAATTCCAGTTGCCTCTATTTGTGTGAGGGTGTAAATTACAAGGGATCAAGAATGCATATATAAAGATCAAATATTGTATCATAAGGAAATTGTTTTTCTGTTGTAAGGAGCTGGACAAATATTAGGTATCTCTATTATTATGCATCTCACAGGATCACTGAGAAGACCAATTAAGCACATATATATGGAAAGTAGCTTTGTATACTTTGGAAAATCATTATAAAATGTTAAATCATAATAAAATATTTTGGATGCACTGGTTTCATTATCAGGCCCTAAGGGCTGAGAAGACAACTAACCATCTCTATATTAAAAGCTTGGGTGTATTTCCACAGGTTCTTCTGAGTCTGAGTTTGAGGTGATCCTCATGCAAGTATTTAGTGGCCAACTGAAACCTATGCCTTTCAGATATAAATATTGATACTAAGAGAAGGAATCCAGCTAGGTAATGACTATATAAAGGAATACAATTATTTCTGAGTTCTCATTAACCTAATACATTTTCACCTATTTTTAACATAACAGTGTGCAAAAGTGTATATAAGAGTTCACGCATTTTTAAGATTTTACTTAATCAAAAACTTAAAACTGATAAAGAGATATAAAAAATGGCTAATCATGAGAAACCCGAGAAGAAATGTTAGTGATAAATTAGAAAAGAAAGCACATGGACAATAAGACTAAATGAATCTAGAAGTTTGATGAAGATGGGCAAAAAATATACCAGATAGGAATAACTGGAAATTAGGGGAAGAACAACACACATAGGACAAATGAAATGGTAGCAATGATCACAATTGATGAGCTGTAAGCAGCTATGATAAAGTTGCAACATTGAGCATTGCAATGCAAGTGAAAGGGCAAGTAAACTTACCAAAAACTGTCATTAATGGAAGGTCCACAGAAGTTTGGGAAGAATGATCAAGTTTATATGAATGGTTGCAATTTCATGATTTTATAGCTGCAGATGTCTCCCAAATCTGATGCCTTACCCTTTCATCCTAATGTGGTATTAGGGTTTGTTTCTGCTCTGGGTGGGCACCCATTCTCACTGATTGGTGCCCACCTTGTCCTAGGTGTTAAATCCTTCGACTGTCATCTTTGCCTATGCCCAGGCAAACTGAGATATTTGCACCCATCTGTGATGGACTAGAATATTTTTAATGTAGGATCATTCGCAGATATTCTTTTCCCTAATTCACCAAAGAGAGTCTCTAATTGCCAAAACAGTTGCCCTCTTTCTAAAAAGGGAACATTTTTTTTCTGATTGTGTCAGAGAGGTTAAGTTAATCTACATAATAAAGTTCTGCAGGTGGAGGGGAAGGGATAGAACCAAGAGTTTGGAGCACTGGGTGTGAAGCTATTTTTGTCAAAGGTTTACAGAGTATCTCAGCACAGCTACAGCATGTGAAAGGAATAAATAGGAGAGGAAATGGAAGTTTAACAAATGTTGCTTGTAGACTACACATTTGGATCTACTTTAATGCCTACTGAGAAAAGTGGAGAAAAATAAAATACTTTAAAAATTGTATTTGGGTATTAAATTGGGCTTCTTAAAATGCACATATCCAAGAGTGTGACTGTGAGTCACAGGCTGCAAAAGAATATAACCAAATAACCTTGCGTTTTTGCTTATGCTGTCATTTTTCTTTGGACTGCTGTTCCATGTCCTAAATCCTACCCAGCCTTCAAGACTTCTTTTAAATGCCACTTCATCCTTGAAGCTTTCCTATGTTCTTCTCCTCTTCCAATGACAGCTACAACAACCCAAGCAAACTGGCTATAATCATTTTCTCTTTTGAAAGTTCATAACAATGGATCTTTTCATCCCTTATGGCAATTATCACCATCCTGTGGTGTAAATTGGATTTCTGCTCAGCTTTCCTTATGGCAGGATAAGGATTTAGCTTTCATGGCAGGATAAGGATTTAGTTAGTCTTGTCTTGCAACAGCTTCCCAGCATCTAAAAATTAGCTACTGTTGTCTTCTCATCCATTCTCTTGTCTTTGTAAATTTATGGCGCTTTTTAAAAAACCCCTTTTTAAAAATGAGGTTTTGATTAGGTTTTGGGGAATCAGTTAACATGGGCATTCAAGTTATTTTAAGCAGAAAATATTTTATTATAGAATTTTTTTTTTTTAACATGGGCAGGCACTGGGAATCGAACCCGGGTCCTCTGGCATGGCAGGCAAGCATTCTTGCCTGCTGAGCCACAGTGGCCTGCTGTATAGAATATTTTTAAAAGAGCAATTTTGCAGAGAAGTGGGCTAGTTTATGCTTACCTTAAGATAAGGCAACAAGCTAAATATTTAAACAGGTTTCAAAATGTTTGCAAAAATCCTGGGGGGATAACTCTAGGAACAATTAAGACTTCAGTTCCTTAATCAACAAAATGGAGGAAGGATAGAGATTGGATAAAAATCACTGTGTTTAATCCCGTTCCTCAAATTTTATGATTCTATTTGATTATTAGAGGGGATGAGGCATTTGAGGGAGAGACATCCATCACCTCTGAAGTTGATCACAGAGATTCTCAATGGGCTGGGTCAATTATGCATTTGACCTAGAATGCTGATACTTACATTCTTTGCTTCTGTTTTACTATCAAAGCTACAACTGAGGAACTGTGTCTTCATACTGCATATTCCACACACCATAATATATGCAACCTTATACAAAGAAAATGTTCCCAAACTGGCTAGGAAATAAAAATAAAAAGAAATGTCATTCCTCCCCGCTAAGGATTATAGCAGGCAGACTGGAAATTTGCACACAAACAACTGTTTAGTGATCTCCAAACACACTTTGTTCAAATAACCTCCCAACATAGGTGCCATTTTTATGTCTACCATATGGAAAATTGGAACTCCCTGCCTGAATTCAGGACCATAGAACCCCTGGGAGAAACTTTTAGATTTCCACCCAGAGTTGGAGCTCTGTGGAAACTGTAAAACACAAGTCTGCTGATTGTTAGAATGAGCCCATCCAGATTCAACTTTGGTTTGAGAAGCTCCTGTAGAACTTAGCAGGGAGCTTCTGACTTCCAAAAGGAAGAAGAAAAGGACTGGTTAACAAATAAGATGCTGGATTCAGCAATGGTCACCATATGGAGCAAATATCAGTAAGAATTAATAAGAATCCAAGAAACACAAATCCCAGTTGCCACTGTATTGACCAGTTAAAATCATAGATCTTAAAAGCCCTCTAGTTCAGACTCTGCCTTCTGATAAGGACATATTTAACTCATTCCTGGCAAATCAGAATCTGCTGTTTTTGAAAAATCTTCCATGACAGAAATTCTATCACCTTTCTCACTCAAGCATTTTCTTTAGGGAAGTTCTTCTTTATAATGACTTTATTTTTTTCCTTCTTTCAATGCCTCTTTCTATGAGATAAAATTTCAAATCTATGATTATGTAGCTCCATGTCAGACTTTTGAGGCTCCTACTTGGTCTGTTTGCCAGATTTTCCTAGTCTCTTGTGGTAGTTAGATTCGGTTGTCAACTTGGCCAGGTGAAGATGCCTAGTTATGTTGCTGTGGACACAAGCTGATGGCATGTGAACCTCATCTGTTCCTGATTACATCTGCAGTTGCCAAGGAGGCGTGCCTGCTGCAATGAATGACGTTTGACTTAATTGGCTGGTGCTTAAATTAGAGAGCGCAACGTAGCACAGCCCAAGCAGCTCAGCATTCCTCATCTCAGCACTTGCAGCTCAGCCCAGGCCTTTGGAGGTGCAGAAAGAAGTCACCCCGGGGAAAGTTCTTGGAACCCAGGGGCCTGGAGAGAAGGCCAGCAGAGATCATCCTGTGCCTTCCCATGTAAGAAAGAACCTCAGATGAAAGTTAGCTGCCTTTCCTCTGAAGAATTAATGAAATAAATCCCCTTTTATTAAAAGCCAATCCATCTCTGGTGTGTTGCATTCTGGCAGCTAGCAAACTAGAATATCTCTATACTCTATAAATCTGCATTTTCTCAAGTTGTTATTGCATGAGGTCCTGCCATATGGTGAGAGCGATCACTGGCCTAGGAGTCAAGAGACCTTGATCATAGACCTCTCTGCATGAGTCAGGGAAAATTCACATAAATTTTGGCCTCAGGTTTGTTATCTGATAAGTAAAGTGCATCAATTAGATCTTAGGTTCTTCACTCCTAATTGCATTCTGATGCTCAGAGATCTGCTTACTAGGCCGTGAAGGAAGAGGGGACAGGAGTTTGGCATGATAAGCTTGAAGGGACCTGGCAGAATAATGTGGCATTTCAGAAGCCACTTCCTCCCCTCTACAGCTGTCTCCCCATCATCTTGGAAGAATGTCTGGGGCTGAGCTTGTGGTGCTCAAGATGCTGAGTCTTCTTGCTTTGTAGTTTTTCAAGATATTAGATGACAATGATACAAAGAGGATGAGATCATTAGTTATCATTAGTAGCAAAAGCTACAAAGCTTGCAAAATGTTGCTCTAATGGAAATTATTTATTCTGTATCCATGAATTGTAGGATTGAAATAATAATTGAGGAGTAAATTGCTTTTGGTCTCAGTTTCCACCTGTAACATATCTTCATTCTTTGAGATGGTCTCAGTAATCAAGCTCTTCTTTGAGACATATTTTGTTTTCATTATATTTAATATTATTTACCTTTACATGGGTTTGTATCTTAACTTTCCAAATATGAGGAAAAATGCTAAGAATTTTTTTTTTTTGTATCTACTATAGGACATTTCTTATATGTTGACTGGTGTGATCAAGAACTTGCTGAAGTTCAGGGTAAATTAGTGATAAATTGGGTCACAGGAAAATATTTTCTGTCTGAGACTCATATTTTTTAATAACCCCAATTCTTAAATGCAATTAAAAAGTTGATCTTTGAAATTTTGTATTATCTCCTTATTATAGATGAGCTAGTTCAAGATGCCTATCCCAACTAGCTCACAGGACAATTGCCCTTTTATGGAAAGTGGTAGACAAGCTGTGGGATTAAATGGCATAGCATGCATAAAACATTCTGATAAATTGTAATACAACCTAAAATATTACTGCGCCAGATCGAGAAGTGACACAACTGTGTCTATGAGCCCATGTCTTCAGTGGTATTTACCAGTTCTGGAATGAGCTGTTCTCTTATCATACCTGTGCTCTTACCCTACCTGACCCTTTCCTCCACCTTTCTAAGAGTATGACTGTGAATTTCAGCATCACATCAATTTAAAAAGAGGGAGGTGTGAAATAGAGGCTGGAAGTTACCTTCACACTTGAGCAGGAAGAAATCCATGTTGTGGCTGAAGGAAGCACTGAAATAGGTGCAGTTCTCAATCAGGTCACAGGAGAGGCACTGCCTGTTGAAGTTGCCCACGGTGTTGGCACTGGAAGAGCAACCACATCAGGGCATGAACTGAGACATGGTTATTGGACTGAGAGGGAACATTCATCATGGTCAAGATCCAAATCTCTTAGCTCGGTATTCTGAGCTAATCGATGTCTCTCCTACAAAAGGTCTCCTGTGAATCCCTGAATCAACCAGCTGGGCACTATTCTTCCATTAGTTCTCCTGTTGGAAAATCTGTTAATACTAAGCTCCATTTTCATCTTCCCATGAAGCCATCCCTGACCAATAATTCCCTCCGACTTCTAAGAATTCTCAGGACTTATGCTTTATGTAATGTACATTCTTTTATTTGAGCCCAGTGGACGGCTTTGCCGTGAGGCAAGTATAGTTGTTTTAGACTTCAGAGTCATGAGGCAAGTACAATTATAGTTATAATTAGATATTATCTAATTGTTTATATCCATGTGTCTTATCTCTCTGACTAGATCATTAGTTCTTCGAGAAGAGTAGATTTGCTTCACATATCCTTATATTCTCTCACAGTGCCTAACACTGGCTGCCATATGATAAAATGATAAGGTAGGAGCTCCATAAACACTACTTGAATCAAACTCTGGCTGTTTCCAGAAGTCATTTCTCCTGATAGAGTGAAATGGTTGCAAGGTTGCCTCTCAATGGAGCTAGAAGAATAGGGGCTGATTGGAATCCGTTAACCTGGGACTATACTGATCAAATATGATTTCTTGTCAAGAAGGCTTAAATGTGTTTCCAAAAGTTAAAAAATATTAATTCACCCAGTACCCCTGGAAGAAATTCTTATCTGAACATTTTGCATGGAAGTATCAATTATAACCACAGTTTCCAATATGAAACCTATCTTTAAAGGACTGAAAATATTTCATGGGAGAGAAAAGATAACCTTCCACTGGTATAAGTGTGAGGCAAGGGTAGGCAGGCTGCCTTTATAATTTTTATTAATTTGGTGACATGACTGATTAAAGTTACCCTGATAGATATGCCTTGGTGAAGAGACTACAGAGAGCAGAGGTCTGTCATTACATGGACTTGTCCAAGAGTTTTTCTCTTCTTCTACCCAGACTCCTTTATGTGGCCTTTATAGTTTCAGCACACAAACCAACCTCCCCCTAAGTGGTTTTGGTTATTTCTCTCCAGCCTTTAGAGCTACTCATCCAGGGAGGGGATTCTTTCTTTATTGTCTCCCTCAATTTATTGCTGAAAAGGTAAAATTCTGCAAAAGCCTAGAAGCCCTCTCAGGTGAGGGAGCTACTGTGTGCATGAGGAAGACACATACCTGTAGAGTTGTCGTCTTCTTGGCAGGTCCTCCGTGCTGAGGAAGTAACTGAAAAGATCATAAAGGCACCCAGTAATTAGTTGTGCTGCAAGGCACATTTGCATTTCAATTATCATCCACTTCCTTTATAGGTACTTAGGGACTTCCACTGTTCAGTGGGCTAAATCAAGTAGTTCTCCCATTTGGCTCAAGCTGTAAGTATGGGAAGAGCAGGAGAAGGACAGACATCTAAGGACTGAGGGATACAGCTTGAGGTATCTCTGCACTGGCCTTTGCTTTAGAGCCATGAGGGAACTGCTGAAGATGGCGGTGCTGGGGGCAGTTGTGGTACTGATATGTATTGGATTTGGATCCGGAAACATTTTAATAAGATTGTTAACTTTCTAGAGAACAAGGACCTAAGACATTTAATATAAGTCCAGATGTGCAGTCTGGCTCAATACATAGTTGTTGACTGATTTTCATCAAGACTCTGACTGTAGAAAGCTTGGTTCTTATTATATGAGTAAGGAGGCTGAATGGCATCATGGTAAAGTACATGAGACTTGGGCTCACAATGAGTTATATCCTAGCTCCACTTGTTACCAACTGAATAATGTAGAATAAAGGACTTAATTTCTCTTCTTAGTTTATTTATTTTTAAAATGGGGAAAGCAGTAGAACTACCATATGAAACAGTTGTATTAAATGAGACTGTGCTCATAAGGCACTAAATATAGTACCCAAAACAAGTAAATCTTTGATAAATATCGGTAATAGTACTACTAATAACCATACAATATTTCACTTCTCAGATCTGGTTGCAAACTAACCTCATCATCAGTAGCTTGAAACTTCAGAAGTTGGGTTGTTGAGACAAGAATCTACAACATAGTTTCATGAAGACTTGAGGAAGCTATTTACGTCATCTAAGAAGGAAGGTTGGGGCCTCCTGTGCTATAATTCTGTTCTCAGTAAGTATATTTGGATTAAAAAAAAGTGAATATGACCTACTTAACCAGTCAGATGTGCACCTTACTGTTACAAATTGGCCTGTTGTGACATGGCCTGATTCCTTACTTACATTTTATTCCGTTTCTCATCATAGGCCAGAATCTTGGTCACATCCCAATCCCCAGAGGTGATTGACTGTATGTTGTCATTGCTGCTGTTGGGCTGAAACACACAAGCAAGGCCAGGCAGTCAGAGCGGCCTTGAATGCAGAAGGAGAGAAAAGCTTTATTCTTAATTCTTCAGCACTTTTAGATGGTAAAGCAACAAGAGACAACTATTCTTTCTGTTGGAAACGCTGTTCTGTTTCCTCCTCTGCCTGTTCCTCTTGTTTAATGCCTAGCTTGAATATTATTTCTTCTTCAAAACCTTTCTGACCATCCCCAGTCCCAATACAGCAATACAGAATATTATGGTATTCTTTTTTTGTACTTATCAAACAGTGCTAGTTATTCCAACTCTGATATAAACATCTTAAGAGAAGACAATGTTTTACATGCCACTGATAATGTTCCTTAATACATCTGTAAGTGTAACTGGTGGAGTTGTTACCATAGGGAATATGAGAGGGAAGAAAGAGAGAAAAAAGGGGGCAGTGGGTGAGGGAGGGAAAGGAAATCAAGAGAGAAAGAATAAAGGAAGAAAGCAGGCACTTCGGCTATTTTGTCATTCTCTACCATTGCTTCCAAGGGTGGTATGAAACAATATTATTGAGTATTGCATGTTTCATATACATGGTCTCTCTCTAAGCGCTCACAGACTTAAACAGAATAATTACAACAATAAATCATAACAGAAGGAGAGGGACGAGACAATCTCGACAGGAAAGGTGTTTTTGGCTGTGATTTGATTTGGGATGTGGCAGCAATGAAGTGTGGAGTCACAGGCAAGCTGTTCTGAATGGCAGGTGCTGCTGGCAGCAGGCATGAAGCTGATGGTAATGAAATTAGGTAAAGGCCCAAGAGGAACACCCTGGGGACTGCAGAAATGAAGTCACAGGAGAGGGGAGATGCTGTGATGAGCTGGAGTGGGCACTAGAAGTTGAGGGGTACACAAGGGATTCAGGAAGGCAATGGGGCATGAGTGGGCTCCTGGGAATGTGAGGCAAAAGAGCAAGTGCAGAAGAGTGCTGGGCTGGGAGAACTGATTTCTGCTAGAATATTTTTGGCCTCATAATAGAGCACTCAGAAAATGCTGATTACTAGAATGAATTTAGAGATGGGAGCTGAACAGAAGCATTGAAAAACAAATTTTTATCTTGATTAGAAAGGTTCAAAATAGAAAACATGGGAATCTGGGGATGTGCAGTGAAGCCCGTAGATATAAGCAGTTTGTAGACATTCTATCAGTCATGTAATTAAGTGGATTTAAACTGAAATAACTGTACCCATGATTCTGAGTATATGCTGTCGCTATCACAGGAAACACAGTGGAGTCTTTACATTTATCCCATTGATGCTACTCTAACATGTGATATTCTTGCAAATTTCCTTTTGAAATTATCCTTTGGGTCACATAAGACATACGAATCTTCTACTTTATGGTCAAAGTGTGTATATATTTATTTTTTTTAAGTAGAGAAATTATAGGTTTACAGAAAAATCATGCAGAAAATACAGAGCTCCTTTATACTCCCCCTCACAAGCACAATTTTCCCCACTATTAATAAAATTTTCCCTATTATTAGCACCAGTATGTTTGTTGCTATTGATGAAATATTATTATAACTATACTATTAACTATAGTTCATAGTTTACACTAGGGTTCACCGTGTTTGTGGTGGTTTGGAGCTGTATGTACCCCAGAAATCCATTAATCCATTCCTGGAGGTGTGTACGTAGGATCTTTTGATGAGCTTACTTCAGTTGGGGTGTGACCCAACTCATCAGGATGGGTCTTAATCCTATTACTGGAGTCATTTGTAAGCACAATGAAATTTGAGAGATAAAGAGAAAGCCACAGGAAGCACAAAGCTGAGATTCAGTGGAACACGGAAGAGATTGGAGATGCCAGGAGAAGTGGCCATGTGCTCTACCATGTGACAGAGGAGCCCAGGACCAAGGCTGGCTGGTAAGTTCCAGAATGCGAGTCTTCAGGAAGAAAGCATCGCCTTGATGATGCCTTGATTTGGAGTTTTCTTATCCTCAAAACCGTGAGCAAATCAATCCCCATTGCTGAAACTAACCTATTGTATGGTTTTTGCTCGAGCAGTCAAGGAAACTAAAACAATGTTATACACTCCTATAGTTCTTTATTTTTTTAAGTTTATTTTAGTAACATATATACAATCTAAAATTTCTCCCTTAAAAAAATCTTTTATTAAAGAAGTTGTGGGTTTAACAGACAATCATGCATAAAATACAGGATTCCCTTATATTGCCCCATTACCAAAAACATGAATTGGCGTGGAACATTTGCTACAATTGATGATAGCACATTTTAATAATTGTACTGTTAATTAAAGTCCACGGTTTAATGTAGGCCTCACTGTGTAGTGTAGTTGCATGAATTTTTAAAAAATATTTACTCTGTTACGATGTAGAGAATTAGGAATACTCATTCATTGCAGGTGGCAATGTAAAATGGTGCCACCACTGTAGAAGAGGACTTGGTGGTTCCTCAGAAAGCTAAGTATAGAAATTCCCCCCTTTTAACCACATTCAGATATATAACTCAGTGGTATTATTACATTTGCAATGTTGTGCTACCAACGCCAACACCCAGTACCAAAACTTTTCTATCACCTCATACAGCAACTCTGCACTAATTAAGCATTAATTCCTTATTCCCCACCCCCTGTCAGCCCCTGGTAACCTGTATTCCAGATTCTGACTCTCTGAATGTGCTTATTCTAATTATTTCATATTAGTCAGAGCATATATTATTTGTTCTTTTGTGCTTGGCTTATGTCACTTACTTGGATGTCTTCAAGGTTTATCCATGTTAAAGCATGTATCAAACTTCGTTCCATTTTACAGCTGAATAATATTCCACTGCCTGTCTATACCACCTTTTGTTTATCTATTCATCTGTTGATGAACACTGGGGTTACTTTCATCTTCTGGCAATTGTGAAAATGTTGCTCTGCACATTGGTGTGCAAATATCATTTCAAATCCCTGCATTCAATTTTTTTTGGTATATATCTAGAATTGGGATTGCTGAGTCAAATGGTAATTCTATACTTAACTTTCTGAGGAACCATCAGATTGTCTTCCACAGTGGCTGCACCATTATACATTGTCACCAGTAATGAATGAATGCTCCTAGTTCTCCACATATGCTCCAATGCTTGTTAGTTTCCATTTCTTTAAAAAAGCAACCATTTTAGTCAGTGTTCAGTGGTATCTCATTGTGGTTTTGATTTAAATTTTTCTAATTGCTAGGAATATTGAGCATTTTTTCATGGGCCTATTAGTCATACATATACTTTCTTTGGAGAAATGTCTATTCAAGTCTTTTGCTCATTTTAAAATTAGATTGTTTTTCTTTTTGATTTTGAGTTGTAGGATCTCTTTATATATTCTGGATTTTAAACTCTTATCAGATATAGATATGTGGTTCCAAATATTTTCTCCCATTTTGTATGTTTTTACTTTCATGATGATGTCCTCTAATGCCCCCAAATTTTTAATTTTGATGAAGTCCAATTTATTTACTTTTTTCTTTTGTTGCTCATCCTTTTTGTGTGAAGTCCCAGAAACCACTGCCTAACACAATGTCCTGAAGGTGCTTTCCTATGTATTCTTCTAGAAGCTTTATTGTCTTGGGTCTTCTACTTAGATCTTTGATCCATTTTGAGTTAATTTTGGTATGTGCAAGGAAGAGGTCCACCCTCATTCTTTTGCATATGGATATCCAGTTTTCCCAGTACTACTTATTGAAGACTATTTTTTTCCCATTGAGTTCATTGGCACTCTTGTAAAAAAAAAAATCAATTTTCTAAAGATGTGAGGGTTTATTGCAATTCCATTGGTTTATATATCTGTTCTTGTGCAGTAATCAAATCTTTTTATTACTGTAACTTTGTAATAAAATTTTAAAATATCTGTTCTTGTGCAGTAATCAAATCTTTTGATTATTGTAACTTTGTAATAAATTTTAAAATTGGAAAGTGTAAATCCTCCAACTTTGTTTTTCTTTTTGACATATTTGTTTAAATTGGTAAAAGAATATTATTATTATTGTACTATTGACTATAACTGTGTTGTACAGTCCTATGGTTTTTTAACTAAATTTTTATTCTAGTAATATATAGACAACCTTAAAATTCTCATTTTAGCACATTCAAATATATAATTCAGTTTGACTGGGACTGTGTTGAATTTATAAATAGTTTTGGGCAGAAATGGCATTTTTTTTTTGTAGGCTGTATGGCAGGGGTCACATTTCATTCTTTTTCCATGTGAGCATCTCCTTATTGCAGCACCATTCACTGAATTTTTGTTTGATTGGTTTCTCATTTGTTAATTAGCTTGTTTCTTTGTTTGGGAAGTGCATGGGCTGGAAATCGAACCCGGGTCTCCCACATGGCAGGCGACAGAACTGACATCGTAACAATATTTAGTCTCCCAAAGCATGGACATGGAGTGTCCTTCATTTATTTAGTTCTTCTTTGATTTCTTTTTGCAGTGTTTTATAGCTTTCTATACACAAGTCCTCCTGCATTAAATTTATCCATAATAATGATGAATATGCAACTATATGATAATATTAAGAATTACTGATTGTATATGTAGAATGGAATGATATATTAATGTTCTTTTGTTAAGTTTTTTAATTAATAAAAAGTTAAAAAAAATTTATCCATAAGTAGTTGATTCTTTTAGTTGCTATCATAAATAGCATTTTTTTCTTGATTTCCTCTTCAGAGTATTCATCGCTAGTGTACACAAACATTGCTGATTTTTGCATATTGGTCTTGTACCATCACTTAGATGAATTCATTTACTAGCTCTAGTAGCTTTGTACATTTTTCAGGAATATATATATTTTCATTCTTTCTGTGCCATATATACATATCTGTGACATATATATATATATATATGTCATCTGCAAACAGGTAAATTTTCACTTCTTGTACCAATTTAGATGATTTTTCTTTTTCTTTTTTGCCTAGTGTCTCTTGTTAGACCTTCCAGTACAACCTTGAATCACAGTGGTGTCAGTGGGCATCCTTGTCTTATTCCTGATCATTAGAGGAAAAGCTTTCAGTCACCCACAATTAAGTATGCTGTCAGCTGTGGTTTATTCATGTATGCCTTTTATCATGTTGAAGATGTTTCCTTCTATTACCAGTTTTCCAAGTATTTTTATCCAGAAGGATGTTGGATTTTGTCAACTGTCTTTTCTGCATCACTTGAGATGATTGTGTTTTTTTCTCATTAATGTGGTTTGTTAACATTAATTGATTTTTTTTTTATGTTGAGCCACACTTGCATATCTGGGATAAGTCCCACTTGATCGTGGTGCATAATTCTTTTAATGTGCTGTTAGATTTAATTTGCTGGTATTTTATTGAGGATTTTTACATCTATGGCCATAAGGAATATTGATCCATAATTTTCTTTTTTTGCAAGGTATTTGCATCTGTCTGGTATTAGGGTGTTAATGGCTTTATAGAATGAATTAGTGTTTCCTCATCTTCAATTTTCTTGGAAGAGTCTGAGCACTATTGGGGTTAACTCTTCTTGGAATGCCTGGTAAAATTCACCAGTGAAGCCATTTATTCCTGGGCTTTTCTTTGGTGGGAGATTTTTTAATTACAGATTCAATTCTCTACTCATTATTGATATGTTGAGATTTTCTATTCTTTCTTGAGTCGGTGTATGTAGTTTGTGTGCTTCTAGGAATTTATGCAGTTCATTTAGTTTATCTAATTTATTGGCCAACAGTCGTTCACTTGAGGTGTTTCCTTTTTTCAATGTAAGATTTTAGAGCTATAAATTTCCCTCTCAGTACTGTCTTTGCTGCATCCCATACATTTTGATGTGTTATGTTTTTGTTTTCCAAATTTCCCTTTTGATTTCTTATTTAATCTTTTTTTGTGGTTTAATAGTGTTGTTTAATTTCCACATTTTGTGAATTTTCAAGTTCTCCCTATGTTATTGATTTCTAGCTTCATTCCTTTGTGGTCGAATGTATTAAACCTTGTTTTGTGACTTGACATATATTCTATCTGGAGAATGACCCATGAGCATTAGAGAAGAATGTGCATTCTGTAGTTGCTGGGTGAAGTGTTCTATATTTATCTGTTAGGTTTAGCTGGTTTATAGTATCATTCAGGTCATCTGTTTGCCCTCTGTCTAAATGATCTATCCATTATTGAAAGCAGTAATTTGAAGTCTCCCTCTCTTCATGTAGAACTACCAATTTCTCCCTTCAAATCTGTCAATATTTTCTTCATATGTTTTGGGGGTCTGCTGTTAGGTGCATATATATTTATAACTCCAATGTCTTCTTGTTGAATTGACCCATTTATCAGTGACCTTCTTTGTTCCTTATAACAATTTTTTATTTAAAGTCTATTTTATTTGACTTTATAACTACCCACCTTTCTTTTGGTTACTATTTACATGGTATATTTTTGCCTATCCTTTTATTTTCATCCTTCCTGTGCCTTTGAATTTAAGGTCAGTCTCGTGTATATAGCACATAGTTGGGTCATGCTTTCTTACCCATTCTGCTGATCTCTGTCCTTTCACTGGAGAGTTAAATCCATTTACATTTAAAACAACTACTGATAATGTAGGACTTTCTTCTGTCATTTTGCAATTTGGTAAGTTTCAGTCTTTCAGGCTACCATGTGATAGACTGGCATCAATATACAGGCACTCAAATATTCATGTAGGAATTACTTTGCTCTCTTTAGTACAGGGCCAGGGGTCCACAATTGGAGTGCAGATGGTCTCCACACTGAACTGGGTAACGGGCGGGGCACAGTGTTTTAGTTTGCTAATGCTGCTGGAATGCAATATACCAGTAATGGACTGTTTTTTACAAAAGGGATTTATTTAGTTACTAATTTACAGTTCTTTGGAGGAAAGGCAACTGGTATTCCTCTGGCTTTCTCTATTAATAGGAATGCACAAGGAGATGTCTGATGGCCTTGCCTCCTGGCTTCTGGGCTCAAATGGCTTTCCATGATGTGACTCCTTTCTACATCTCCAAACACCTGGGTCTCAGCTGCTGATCTCTCTTCAGACATCTCTCTTTTAATCTTCCAGTTAATTAAATAAATGTCACTAATTATGGAAGGTACAACCCTTAGCTGACTGCAGATGTAATCAGCCATAGATTAATTTCACATGCTGATGATTTAAGTCCACAGCAACAGAACAGTCGTGTACCATCGCCTGGCTAAGTTGACATCTGAACCTAACTACACACACAGCAAGGGTGCCATGAACTTCTCTACGATTTTCAAAGCTGCATTTTCTTGATTGGTACTTTCTCAGTTACAGCAACCCTTTAACTGTTTTCCAGAGGTTTGAGGTAGATAGCTTGCCAGTTTTTGCTAGTCATTCAAAGATGGATGCCTTATGCTCCCATCTAAGTCAAGTGCCACAGAATACTTTATATTAACCTTTTTTTCTCCAAACTTAATTCACCCACCCTGACTCCAAATAACCTTGGTTTGCTTTGAAAAATCAAATGCACCCAACAAGGATGAGGGTCTGTGATCACCGGGGATCTTCAAAGAAATGGCACATTCCCTTTTTCTTTTCTAAAAGAAGAGTTCCCCCAAACATAGGCATGGTAGCATCACTTAAATAAGTGTCCAGGCTCCCTAGGGTGACCTCCTGCATGGACTATATTCAGCAGGATGTCTAATTTCATTTCTAGATTCATTTCTATTAATCTCTGAAATCCCCTGTTCAGTGGTGCTTTGCTCTTCACTTACCAGATTCCTCATAGCAGCATGATAAAATACTACGTTACAACTGCATTTGGCTGAAAGTAGAGCTGAGCTGCCTCAGAGAATCTAGACACATGAGAGAGCAGCAGAAGGCCCATAAGTACAGTGAACCTCCAGCTCTAGTGGGGAAGAAGTGTGCAAAGGAGACATCATGGCAGATGGAAGAGGAAAGGCCAGACAGACACTAGATCATCATACAAAGGGAGCCAATAAGAGTCCCCAGTCTTCTACCTAGCCATAAATCCCAGAGCTCCCTCTGATATTGCCGGAAGTATAATTCACGGTCTTGAATGAAAAGGGAAAAATGTAACCCTACTACCCTCATCAGAGATTCTGATGGAATCTAAGTGTCGCATTCCATCCCACCTTCAGGAACTTACCTTCATTAAGCATTAGGGGTCCTTGACAATGACTAGTGGGCGTAGTCTGTTTGGTCATTAGAGGCAGTCACGGCCATTCAAAAGTAGTTTTAAAAACTAGCAGTATTTACCTGGGACGATGACACGGTAATATGATAGAACTTTCCTCGTCCTCCTTGGGGGATTGCTCTGACAAAGAAAACTTTTCGGCCATCCTTGGAGAATACTGGTTCTTCATTCTGGGGACAATAAGGACTTAATTACATGAATAAAGACATTGCATTACTTTCTGAAGAGGTTGAACCAAGACAAAATACATTTGGAGAAAATGCATGGATATATTCCTATGGAATTTCTAACCAGAGCAGCAATTGAAAGAACAAGCAATGTGAGGGACCTTTTCTTTCCTTGGTAATCGTGAGTCAAACCTTCAGTTTTCTAAGAAAGAGGAAATAATGAGGAATTTAGAAGCCATAGCCTAGGCAGAGGCAGACAGAAAGGCATCCTTTAGTTGATAATGCACAAATACAGAGAGCTGACTCATGTTTATGCTATGCTAAATTCACCAGAGGGAGCACAACTTAGCTCTTCAGAAAACACAGCATGGTAGTACTTCCTCCCCTAAACGTTGCCATTGAAACAAAAGTGCATTGCAAAATATCTCCAGCTCCATTTATTATATATTATAAAATTCATAATCCAGAAAAAACATCAACGTGATTTTGCCTAAAAATCAATACTATCCTACAATTTTGTCTTTTGCTTTTTATTTAATAAAATTCATCTTGCCCTGAATAGTCCACCAAGTAGACAAAAAAAAAAAAAAAAAAAGAAAAAGAAAACAGCAAACAAGGACATATACCATATATTCTAAAATGTAGACAAGAGGGCATGGCACTCCCAGGGACTTGGTTTCCATATTAAATCACTTCTAACTAGAGAAAAGTTTTGGCGGTCAGCATAAGGTATTCAGTGGACAGCACATGCTTGCTTGGGTCTACTGTCACTTTTCCCTGAAAACCAAATGAGACTTAACAGTTTTCTCCAGGGGAAGGAGTTCAGGCCAGATTCTAAGCAAAGCCCTGAAATGTGTTACCACCAGCTCTGCCTGGCCCCCAAACCCTTAGCAGCCAGTTGCTCAGCCTCCTACCAGCCCCCTGGTTGGCTGTCACTTTGATGGGCAAAAGGGAATTTGCAACAGCAGCATCTCAACCTCTCTGAAGCTCAAGTTTGAAAGTCTCCATCCGTGAACACCAATTAGTTGGCTAAGATATATATTTTCTGATTCAAAGAGCCCCACACTAATGCAGAATGAGAACAAATGGTAAATAAACCCCAGCTGGCTCAAGAAAAGCTCATTTCTCTGCAGTGAATGAACACATGCAAATATGATATGCCCAAAGAAATAAACTAACGTGATTAAAATGACATTTAATCTTCATGAATATTTGCAATAAAATGAAACCTTTAATCTGCAAATATTTACTTTTCTATTTAGAGTTGGAGGCATGGTATTTAAAAGTAGAGGAAATGCAAAGATCAGCAGTAAATTTGGCTTTTTAAATATACTTATATTTGCCAGCTGCAGGATAGATACAGCAACATTATCTCAGTTTTTGGGGAAACATTTGCACTTTTGCTGAGAAAAATACTCCAAATAAATGTAATAAATACTTAATCTGCCCAGAAACATTGTTTTTATAATCAGAAGGCCACAGCCATTATGGAACAGTGTTTGTATTGTTCCATGGAAATATTCCATGGTTCATCAGTGAAGGTACCGGCTTTTGAACCTCTCTGAGACTTGATTTCTCATGTAATAAATGGGATATTTTATTTATAATATTTTTAGTGAAGAAATGCAGTGAGTGTGTGACTAGACGAACTGGATTCTAATGCTGGTCTTTTTATTTTTATTGTGATAATATGTACACAACCTCAAATTTTCCATTTTAACCACTTTCATGTGTACAGTTTAGCAGTATTAATTACATTCCAAATTTTGTGCTATCATCACCACCACCCACTATGAAAAATTTTTCATCACCCCAAACAAAAACTATGTACCCATTAGTAATAATTCCCCATCCCTTGCTCACAATCCCTGGTAACCTGTAATCTACTTTCTGTCTCCATGAATTTGCTTATTCTAGGTATTGCATATTAGTGAAACCATACAATTCTTGTCCTATTGTACCTGGCTTATTTCATTCAAATATGTCTTCAAGGTTCATTCATGTTGTAGCATGTGTCAGAACTTCATTCCCTTTTATGGCTGAATAATATTCCATCTTATGTATTCACTACATCTTGCTTATCCATTCATCTGTTGATGGACATTTGGATTGCTTCCACCTTTTAGTTATTGTGAATAATGCTGCTGTGAACATCAGAATGCAAATATCTGTTCGAGTCCCTGTTCTCAATCATTTTGGTTATATATACCTAGTAGTCTAAAAACTTATCAGATCTCTCCGGATAACAGAGAATGTATCATATATGATGCCTTGTTAGTTTACACACCTCCATTCATAGCATAGCCATGAAGAAATAGCTCTCTTCATTTGTGAGATATTCTTTGTGAGCTATTTGTA
>PVIY010035975.1:0-25834 GCA_004026745.1 Myrmecophaga tridactyla
AATCCTATGTTCTGTCTCTCGAAATCTACCATTGTAGGTTTCCATTGTTTTTTTCATCTCTTCTACCGTGTCTTTCATTCCCATAAGTTCTGTGATTTGTTTTTTCAGACTTTCAGTTTCTTCTTTTTGTTCTTTCCTTGCCTTCTTTATATCCTCCCTCAATTCATTGATTTGGTTTTTGATGAGGTTTTCCATGTCTGTTCGTACATTCTGAATTAATTGTTTTGGCTCCTGTATGTCATTTGAATTGTTGGTTTGTTCCTTTGACTGGGCCATATCTTCAATTTTCCTAGTGTGATTTGTTATTTTTTGCCGGCGTCTAGGCATTTAATTACCTTTATTAAATTATTCTGGAGTTTGCTTTCACTTCTTTTATCTAGGGTTTTCTTGCTGGATGAATTTGTTGTCTATCTGTTCTTTGACATTCCGTTCAGCTTTATCTGGACCTTTAGCTTAAGTTTTGTTTAACAGAGGAGAATTTTTCAGTTTTTGTTTTCTTGTTTCTTGCCCTGCTTGTGTGGTGCCTCCCCCCCCCACACTTAGGACGGTCTACTTAGATATTATTGACCCCAGCCAGATTTTCCCAGACTGAACTGGCCTCCTATCAGGAGGAAAGAGTCGCCTGCATCGGTTTTCCCTGAGGGTGAGACCCAGCAGGTTGAAAGACTTTCCTGTGAAGTCTCTGGACTCTGTTTTTCTTATCCTGCCCAGTATGTGGCGCTTGTCTGACTGCAGGTCCTATCAGCATAAGATGATGCGGTACCTTTAACTTTGGCATACTCTCCCTGCTGGGGGCGTGGTCGAGACAGAGGAGAGGTTGTAGGCTGGTTTTAATGGCTTCAAATTACCAAGCCCTGGTGTCTGAATTCCTTGATGGAGGGATTCCACCTGGGTGGGACTTCACCCCTCCCCTGGGGAAGGCACAGGCTCCAGATAAGCCCCCAAAAGAGCTCACTTCTGCCTATGCCTGGGGCAGTTGCAGCCTGAAAAGTCCTGCCGTTGTATCCAGAGGCAATCAAGCCTTTGTAGATACACAGCCGCAAAAACCTCTGTTTCCTTCTCTTTTCTTCCCCCTTTTTCTGTCAGCCCTGCCCCCTTCGCGCCGGGGCAAAAATGAGCAACCTCCACTTTGATCAGGTTCACCTAAGCTGGGGGCCTATTTTTAGTAGTCAGAATTTGTTAATTAGTTCCACAATTGGTGTTTGATTGTGCTCAGTCCCTGCTGCTGGTAAAGTCCTTTCCTTTACCCCCTGGGAAGCGGCCTGTGGGGGAGGGGCGCTGGCCACTGCAGCTTTGGGAACTCACAGTTCTGGGGGGTGCTCGCAGCCGGTCCAGCTGGTCCAGAGTTGGGTACGCTGTGTGTCTGGTCACTGACGTGGCCCCAGGAGCTGTTCTGTACTGTTTCTGATTATTTAGTAGTTGTTCTGGAGGTCGAACTAAAATGCACACGTTGTTAAGCCGCCACCTTGACCTGGAAGTCAAACACTACTTTTTAATAATTGTTTCACTAAGTTGTACAGAAATATGAATCCAGTCAGATCCAAAGTAGATAGAAGTGTGCATGTGTATATGTGTGTGTGTATATAATCTTTTTTGCATGTGTGTTTAATCATAATGTCTTAGTTTTCCTACTATCCTATACTCAATACGGTTTCATACTATGATGTGAGAAAACAGAATTAACAAGGTCTTTTGTCAAGTAGCACATAATGGAGTAAAGCAGCTAAAAACAGCAAAAAATGCTCAGCCTGTCTTTATAATCCTTTGATAATGGGAATTATGTTTGCCTTAATTTATCATGAACTCATTCTGAGATTGTCCATGCTTGTCCTAAACAAATGGCTGTCTTTTGCAAATAGCTGTAAGTATAGAATATTCTGCTCCGCAATGGCCCATGGTTGAGATGTAATTATTCTAGAATTAAGATAAAATGTTCCTTATGTTGTCTGTTTTTTTTTTTTTATTTTTAAATAAGAGAACGTTTTCAATCGTTCTCTCTATCTTAGTTACCCTGTTTTTAGATTTGGCACGTTGTTCTGGAGTATGAAGTAGAAACATGAAAATCTGCTTGTAGTATTTATGAAAAATTGTAGAGGTACATGGGAATTACATATTGATCCCACTACAGGTTTCCAGTTCCAGATTATGCTTTTTTCATAATGTAGCTTTCCATAAACAATTAGATTTAGACCCCTACATGTATCATATATTATTTTTAGGCAGAGCAAGTATTTCATTTGCCATTTCATTTGTAAATGCCAAAATTGTTGTGAATGAGGTATTGAACCACATAGAAAAAATCCATTTGATAAAATAGAAGAGAAGAGCTTATCTATTTTAGTGATTGGCACATCATACTTTTGGAAAGAAAAAAATCAAACATCGTAGAAATGCCTTTGCTTCCTAATTTAGTGATTAAAATTAGGGTAATCCCAGTACAAATATAATAATTTTTTTAAGATTGGTTCTTGAAAAGTTGGTTATGAAATTCATTTTGAAAATATTCAAGATTAACCAGAGAAACTGAAAAAGTAGAGCAAGGTTAGCTCTACTAGACATTAAATTATGATATAAAACTTCTATAATTTAAAAAAATGAATGTAGAGAACAATGGAACAGAATAGAAAATCCAGAAATCAATTGAATGAATGAACTTAGTTTACAATAAAGCTGAACTTTCAAATCTGTGGAGATGCATAGGTTTTTATCGTTGGTATGCTAGGATAACTGGAAATCCATATGGAAAATAAAAATAGATCCATTCCTGATACCATCCACCAACACATATTTTAAATGGACCTGAGATTTTAATGTAAAAACTGAAGTCATACAAATATTAGAAGCTGGATAAATGCCTCTATAACCTGGAGGTAGGAAAAATTTTCCTAAGTATCAGTTAAAATTCAGAAGCAAGAAGGGAGAAATGTTTGATAAATTTGTTTTGTACACAAATTTTTAAAATGGAACACCAAAAAAACACCATATGCAAAATTAAAAAAAATAATGAACTACAGACTGGAAAAAAAAATATTTGCAAGTGTTTTTTTGGTTTTTACAAACCAAAGGTGATACCCTTAATATATAAACAGCTTATTGAAAACCAAACATTTGACAGTGTCTGTGAAGTTTGGGATTGTGGGGAAACAGACACTTTCATACATCACTTAGGGGAAGGTAAAATAATACAACTCCTTGGAAGGTAACTTTGAATCTAGCTAATTTATATAAGCATTTGCTTTTTTTTAGTAAGGATTTACTTTTGACTCCTTAATCCTTCTTCTAGAAATCTATGTCAAACATACAATGGTAACAGTACCAAATATCCAGTGAATAAGACTACTTATTGCAGCACTTTTTTTATTTTTTTACATGGGCAGGCACACAGAATCGAACCTGGGTCTCTGGCATTGCAGCACTTTTTATAATAACAAAAGACTAGAAATAGCCTAAGCTAATTGATCCATAACCAACTGTGGTCTGGTTTAAGAAAGAATGTACATCCACAATATGTAGTAATATGCAGCAATGAAAAGGAGTGCAAATATCTCCACATATAATTGCATAGTAATCTGCAGAATATACTTTCAAGTAAGAAAAAGATGCAGAGAAAATGTTTATAATATGCTGCCATTTATCTGAGAAGGGGGAGGTTATGAATATAAATAGCTATTTAAATATATATATATATATATTTTTTTTTAAAGAAAGAATAAACCGTAATGAACTTTTAAAAATCTATAGTGGAGAGAGGGATATAAAGTACTTATTTTTATAAATTTAACTTAGAACCATGTTAAGTATTTATATATTAAAATAAAATGAATTTTAAACAAAAACTCAAATAATCAGAAGGGTGTGCCCAGTAAATGGCACCACATCAAATGAACACTTCATCAAACAGTACTTGGATGACTATATATTCTTAATGGCTTGTACTTTGAAAAAGTACTTTGAAAAGACATTGGGAGCCCCAGCAGCACTAGATAAATCATAGATACCAAAATAACACTACAGACCTCTGAAAAGTAAACTACCATTGGAACCACAGCCTACAAAAATAAACCAAGATGCATTTTTTAATATCTAAACAGGGTGATTGCCTGATTAAACAAAATATTTAAATAGAACCCAGAGTCTCCTAACGTAATAAACAAAATCTCCAGAATACAATGGGAAATCATGTTTCATAAAATGAATGAAGAAAACTATAGTTTGAATGAAGCAAAGACCATCTATTGATGCCAACAGTGAAATAAATCAGTTGTTGGAAATATTGAAATGTATCTCCAGATAGAACTGCGTGACATCCCTTGTTCCTGTTATTATTGTTACAAAGCTAATTAACAAGCATTAAGGACTTACAAATAAACATTTTATTATTATCAAGAATTCTGTGTGTAACAAATGTGGTTTTAAAGCATCCATCACAAAAATAATTTAAAAAATCAATAATAAGTGCTGTTGAAACTAATGAAAACATTTCTTTCTCACCAAAGGTATAGAAGTTATAAAAAAGAATGAAATGGAAATTATGGAGCTGAAAAATACAGTAATAGAAAGAAAAGTTTGCTGGATGGATTTAGTAATGGAATGGAGTTTGCAGAAGTTCTAATCAGTAAAATTTAGGACAGAATATTAGAATTTACCCATTCTGAAAAAACAGAGAGAAAATAGAATGAAAAATAAAATGAACAGATCCTTAGTGACTTTTGAAGCAATAATAAAAGATCCAAAATTTGGAGTCCCAGGAGAAGAGGAAGAGTGGGGCTGGAAAAGAATTTGAAGAAACAATGTGTAAAAACATACCAATTTGCAATAGACATGAATTGACAGATCCAAGTAGCTAAGTAAACCCAAAACAGGGTAAAGCTGGAGAAATCCATACCAGGACACATCATAATTAAACTTTTGAAAACTAAAGATAAGGAAAAAAATCCTGAATGCAGCCAAATAACAATGAAATAATACTTACAGGTCAATGTAAATTTGAATGACAGTGGATTTGTCATCTAAAATCATCACAGCCTAGGCCTACACAGGTGATAACATTTTATAGAACTTAATATTCACATACACTCACAATTATATATGTGAATATAATTAAACAGGAGAAATCTATAAAAGATTGGTGAATTGTATCAATGTTTATTTCCTGATGGTGATATTATAGTTTAGATTTGTCAAATGTTGCCTTTGTGACTTTGACTAATTCTGTGACACCTTGGGCCCAGAGATGGAGTGCTTCAACCCTGAAGGGGGAGAGAGGTAGGGTGAGGAAGAGAGACAGGGGCGGGGTGGGGGGGGTAGCAAGGGAGGGAGGGAGAGAGGGAGGGAGGAAGGAACTGATCAAAGACAAAAATAAAGCTTTTTTCATTTATGATTTATTTCTTATGGTAACTAAATAGTTGATGAAGGAAATGTTCTCTTTATAGAAATATTCCAACTCATAAATGAAAAATGAAGGATAGAAATAAAATACCATTATTTTGCATCTCCTAACTTATTAATAGATTTTCTAATCAGTGGCTGATAACAGAAAAAGAGGAACATTTAGATGAAATGTATCTCCAGATAGAACTACATAACATCCCTTGTTCCTGTTACTATTGTTACAAAATAAATTAACAAGCATTAGGGACTTATAAATAAACATTTTATTATTATCAAGAATTCTGTGTGTAACAAATGTGGTCAAGGTATTTATCTTTACTGCATGATATCAAGGCCTTAACTCACAAGACTCAAAAGCCAGGGGTGAGTCCACAACTAGGGATTAGAATCATATGAAAGCTCATTCACTCACCTGTCTGGTGTCTTGGCTGGGATGGCCTTAAACTTAGAAGTGCCTACCAGAGAACCTACATATGCCTCTTCTTGTAGCTCCATTTTCTCACATTATGCTGACTTCAACAAGACTCATCGTGTAAGTTCTTTGAGTCTGTCAAAGCATAGTTGTAGTAGACTATATAGAAGTATGTTTATGTGTATGTATATATATATATTTATATTTATACTTATACATATACATACATATATATATACTTATTCCAGTGTCTCAGAATTCTAATGTGCATAAAGTCTTCTCATATATATTTATATAATAAAATATGAAAACATACCTGCATCTGTCTATGTGATGTTACATTTGTTTTTAAAACCCATAAATAACTATTTTCAAAGACCTAAATCGTGAATTTTATTTGGAATCTGTTATCTCTTTTTTCTCTTACTCTATGGTCTTCTTCATTCTTCAAATGAATATTGGCTGCTAAAATACCAGTTTAACTTTTGTAAAATCTTGAATTATCTAGGTCTACATATTAAAATTATTTCCCCAAGACTCAAATGCTCATTCTTAATTTAATTGCATGGTAAGGAACAAATGAGGGTGTTATTTTTAGTGTGTTTTTTCCATTTCATAAGCATCTGCTTTGATATTCTATCATAAATGTTTATGCTCCTAATCAAGGAGCTCCAAAATACACACGATAGCTCAAAATTTTCCATTTTTTTTTGCCATTTTCTGTTTTGTGCATTTGAAATCAATGGTCCTGTCCTCGAGTTTGCTTATTCTTTCTTCTGCCTCTGCAAATCTTCTGTTGTGTGTCACTAGTATATTTTATTTCACCTATATAACATCTTTAATCTCTGTGATATCTGCTATTTTTGTATTTATTCTTCCAAATTTTTCTGTATGTTCTTCTAGTGTCTTCTTGATTTCCTTTATGTCATTACCCAACCTATTGATTTTATTTAGTGAGTTATATGAAGATCTTTGATTAGTTGTTCCAAAGTCTGTATCTTTTTGGGTGTTTCAATTTGGTTATTAGGCTGAGCTGTATCTGTCTACACCTTCACATGCTGTGTGATTTGCTGTTGCTTTTGAGGCGTGTAATTATCTTGATTGGGTTACTTTGGAAGTTGATTTCCTTCGGTAGTCTAAAGTTTTATATTTGCGAGACTAGTGTGGGGCATAACGTGTGGCATGGAGGTAGGTTAGTACACAGAGATGGATATGGGTCAGGGGTGCTACACTGGTGCCTGGGAGCAGGGGGTGAGGTTCATAGGGTTGTGGGGAGCAGCATGTGGAAAGTAGGGCCAAGGGCCAGGATGTGGATGTGTGCAAGCTCAGAGGTGGGTCGCGGGTCACCGGGGTAGGAGGTTGGCCAGGACATAGATGGCCACGTGTGCAAGGGCAAGGTACAGTTTGCAGGGGGGTACAGGCCATGGGTAAGTGCAGGGTGCATGTAAACAGGTTATGAGGTGTGTGGGGTCCTGACACGAGTGTGCAGGTACATGGGTGTTAGGGCATGGATGTATGCGTGTAGGGGGTGCCAGAACAGGGATACATGTGTACAGAGCAGGGGATGCGAGACGTGAGTCTGCACAAGTGCAGGGTGTGCATTGTGTGGCACAGATGGGCATGTGAAACCTGCGGGGGTGCAGGGCAAGGGGATGTCATGTGTGTGGGCTAGTAGTGCTAGGGCAGGCATGCATGGGGTGGAGGGTGCGGCGAGGATGTGCAGGTTGGAGGAGTGGGTTGGGAGTGCTTGGAGCCCAGGGTTTGGGGCTTGGGTGGGACCTGGGGGGCAGGCGTGTCGTGGGTCGGAGGGGTGCTGGGCATGGGGCCTATGTGCATGGAGCTTGGGTTGAATTGTGGGTTATGGGGGTGTGGCAAGTGTGGGTGTGTCATATTTAAGGAACATGCCTTGGCTTACTTCCTAATCCCTGTCTCCCTTTCCATGCACTTCTGATGGCTCTGGTTCTCCATTTGGAAAGGATCACATTAGGCTCTTTGCACTAGCTGGATTGTCTTCAATTCTCTGCTTCTCAATTCCTCAGCTTTTTCGACCAGGGTCTCCCTATATGGTGTAGAAGACCCTTTTAGGTAACTTACATCCTGGAATCACTCTCCCAGTCATTTTTCTGTCACTTCTTTAGCTGTTCCTAAGAGCAGGCATGAACTCAACCTATCCTATTCCACCATCTTCCCTGCAATTTTCTTTAATTTTAAAAGAAGATAGGGAGGGCAGAAGCTATGGGTATGAAAGCATAGCATGAGTGGTCCTTGTGATAATACTTGTTCGGTGTCTTGACTGTTTTGGTATTCACAAGAATCTATATACCTGAAAAAATTGCGTGGAACCCCTGCTCCAAACACAAACACACACGTGTGCCTATAACAGCTGTAAAATCTGAATAAGATCTGTGGATTGTATCTGTGCCAATTTCCTGTTTGTGATAGTGTACTCTACAGTTATGCAAGTTGCTACCATTGGGGAAAACTGGGCCAGGGATATATAAAAGATCTCTGTATTATTTTTTATAACTATTTGAATCTACAATTATCTCAAAGTAAAAAAGCTAAAAAAATGAACAATTTTAATATTTTTGAAGTGGAAATTACTTATAAAAGGAAATTGGATATCAAACCCAATTAAAAGCAGTAAACATTTTTTTCTCACTTTTTATCTTTTAGCTTCTGAATTTTTAAATTTTAAATTAGAAAAGGACTTGAATGCATTCTTAAAAACTGATAGTGCTAAGCAAAAGATACTTTATATGTGCTATGACAAGCATAAAGTCTGCCATAAATTTTAAATAACTGAAAACTTATTAAGGGGATGGAATATTAAACAGAATACACTGCCATATCATGGGGGATGCCATAGAGACTGTCAGTTTTTAAAGTGGGGACTGTCCCTTCATAGATTATTTGTTCTTTATCTTCTATGTTACAAATGAAGGTACAGACCCATGAAGGTTAAATGGTTTTTCCAAGGTACTACAGAAAATCTAAGAACTTTTAACAAAGCAATGACCAACTTTACCTTCCTTTTTTATCTGGCCTTTTTCCCCTTGTATTATCTGCCAGTATATATCTTTTCACTTTCACAACCTTTTTTTTCCCTCTAGTTTCCTTCTCCACGAAGTTAGCATAAGGACAGTGAATCTTGATCTTCATCATTATCATCATCATCTCTTATAGCGAAAATTTTAGATGGTATAATTTATATGATAAAAATTCCTTGTGTACATGGGTATTTTCTTAGTGTGTTGTTTCAGGATAAGCATCCCTGTACCTATTTTAGATTAAAAGTTGCTTGATTTTTACAGTGATTCTTTTCCAACCCAGCTTTTGAAGGGCTCTGGTCAGCACAATCTTAAGACCAAAGAACTTGTAAGGTACAGAGTCAGACGTGAGTTTTATTAGGACTTATGAACAGGAGAGGGTCTCTGGTGGTGGCCCACTGGAAAATGGAATTGGCCATCTGCCAAGGTGGGAGTGCAGGGTGTAGCTTATGAAGGTTTAGGGCAAAGGGTACACAAGTGTTTCAGTGGTAGTATGCTCACCTGCCATGTGGGAGACCCAGGGTCTACTGATAATTAAGTAATATTATGAATGTGCTCTTGCATATGATTTTGGAATCATTAAGTACTGGGCAGTGTGATTGGCTAAAGCTCCTACATGTTTTTCAATAACTATTATAACTCCACTTGGTACAAAAATGGCTAAAGGATAAAACCATCAGGAAGTGTGTTTTATTCTATATTTAGCTTTAACCATATCCCAATTACTAGGAGTATGGAGTAAAGAGTCATATAAGGTAGCGGGGACATAGGGCTGTCCCCATGTGCAACGTCCTGTCCAGTTATATGTTAATTAGGACCAGCCATACTGCCCACAGGTTGGAGCCCAGGGGTTGGGCCATCCCAACCCTCATAGCCATCCCTCAGGGGAAGTATGTGCACCATGTTGGTTGAAGGTATTTTGCCAGTGGAAAATATTATTATTTTGTAGCTTAACAGTAAAATTACATAATTTGGGGAATAGCCACCTCACATCATGAATTCCATCAAATCATTCCATATAGACAGGGGCAACATGGTCTACTGTTACAGCTTTTGCTGCCAGCCACCCTAAACTATCATATACTACATAAGCCAGTGCAGGTTGGGGCCTGTTCACCTGTTCTTATACGATGGAGAAGATGCAAGCCCTGGTCTCATTATAGGATTGTAGTTAGATTTCAGTCTTAAATGCAAAGATTATTTTCCACATTTTCTGATGTGTTGAATTCTGACAGGCCAGCAGAATATTCCACACAGGGGTCACAGTACAAGTAAGGCCAGTAGTGCCCGAAGATGGCAAGTCCATGCAAACCCAACATTGGGTTCAATTTTGGACATGAGTTATCACTGAAACCGATGTAGGAAGTTATTGGCTAGGGTGCTATGGGTGAAAAGAAAGATGTTTATGGGGAACAAGAAGGGGTAATTCCTGCTGATTTATTAATATGCATGTCAGAGTTCTGTTGGTTGAAAATAAGGTATCAGGCAGAGAAACATTATGAGGAGATTTTAAATACCAGGTATTCTCCCCCTGCAAAAATCTTGAGAGTTCTCCACTGTTACATCAATTATTAATTTGGGCATAAGAAAGCTCCACATAGTCATGCATAAGTTTCCTGTGGGAGTAGGAGACCCCAGATTGCTAATAAAGATTTTAATAGGCATTTCTATATAAATTGAGGTTTTATTACAATATTTTGGGTGACTCCTATTGCCTAGGGTCTTAGGATTTTTAACCAGTGCAACTGCACAGGCCAGCACCGAGGCCAATTGACCTTGTTTTCCCTGTTTTATGGTCTGGGTCACAGGCAACAACAAATTATAATTTCCCCTTTTCTGCTGCAAAGCAATGGGCATTTTGACTTGTGTTCTCAGGGTCTGCGTGGGTCCATCCATTAGCATTTCAGTGAGGGCAGGTGCAGTAGCCCATGGTGTTGTATTCAAGTGAGTTAAGGCCTGATAGAGCCTGTTAGTTCACTACTGCAAGTACCTCTTATAATCTTTTAGCTGTTCCTTTAACAAACCATTCATTTTTTTCAATAAGGTCCTCACCTGTGGGATTGTAGGGCCAATAGAACATCCATGCAATAGCCTGACTCATGGTCCAGGATTGGGCTATTTGCCCAGTGAAAGGAGTCCCCTGGTCACTATCATCCTCTGAAGGCATGCCGTACAGAGTCCTCACCCTTTCCAAACAATGGATGGTGACCCTCTGGTTCACCTTCTTCAGGAAAGTTAACAACAGTCCTATAACTGGGTCTATGGCAGTAAAAGCTTACCTCACCCTCTCCAAGAGCAAAAGGGGACCTATGTAATCCACTTACCACTGGGTTTTCAGGATTTTTGACCAGTTGAATGTGTCCCATTTGTTGTGGTAGCCTATATGGTTGATGAAGCGAACATGAAGAGCACTCTTTAGTGTTGTCCACTAACTGCTGGTACATGATTAGCAGGTAGAACTGCTGGGCCAGATGCCACAAAGTTTGATACCTTTGGTGTCAGCTTTTTGGTGAAACCATTGTGCCTCTTCCCTGGTTTCAGCTGTGCTGTTCTGAACCCGTGCAAGTGGATCTTCTTCCACATTCCTGGGTAACATGTTGGGAGTGTGTGTAAGGGCACGATAGACAGTTACGTTTCATCATTAGCAGGCAACACAGATGTTTTTCCACAATTCTTGTCCTCAGTGGGGGTGACTATGACTGTCCATTGTTTCTGCTTCCAAGTTGCAGGTCATAAGGCCTTTGTAAACAGCTCAGCTGTTGGTACGGAGAGTTAGCACATCTCTTGATTCATGCACTATTACTATCCATTCTGCTTTTAACTCAGCCCATTGACTGCTTTGCATACACTAGTCTCCCACCATATAGTGTCAGTAATGGGTTGTACAACCACTGCTGTCCATGTGGGAGGCTGCCCATTAGAAAATCCATCAGTGTACCTAGCAGACTCAGGAATGGTACCCATGCCTTCTATTGTGGGCATTTCAACAAATACTTCTGGTGCAGTGATTTTAATTGTTGAATCTTCTTTATTGGACACTGGTCCAAGAATCTCATGAATTTCTGCACTCAGAGGGCTGGTATTGAAAATGCTGCACAGTAGCATTATTTAGTTAGTGTGCTCAGTTGGGCACTCCCAGAGCATGGCTTAAAAATGCGTTGGTTATCCACCCTTGAATAGTGAGGGTCATTTTCAAGGTGACTGGGTATATTTGTGTCAGTCCCTCCATTTGCAATAAGGTATTATATGCAACACACAATTGCTTTTCCAGGGGCTTGTATCTCAGTTCTGCCTGTTTCCATAATTGTAGCCCAAAGGGGCATTAATTTAAATGTTGCCTCTGTCACAGGCCCCTCCCAAAGTCAATATCAATGCTGGCTACATCCAGTTCACAGGGCACATCTGGATCTGCACTTCACAGTGCTTGTACCTGTGCTGTTGCCCTCTTTGCCTTTTCAAAAGCAGCCTGTTGGGAGGAATACCATTCCCAGGAATGACCTTTTCTAATCAAAATGTACAAAGGTTTTAACATTTGGGCTAAGTGACAAACAAAAGGTCTTCAATACCCCAACAATTCCAAGAAAGCCATTAGTTGTTTTGGTGTTTGCAGCCTGGGGAAACATTGCACCTTATCAATTACAGCAGAAGGCATAGTTTTTGTCTTACTGGACCATACAACATCCAAGAATTTGACAGAGCAGCCAGGGCCTTGCAGCTTGTTGTGATTGACTACCCATGCCCCAACTCTCAAGGTAAGATGGCAATGAACCTGAGACTTCTATTAGTTCTGAAAGAAAGTTACTGGTTAAGGCAGTAACTAGTCTGAGGTAAGTGGTCTGATATGACATCATAAATATAGTGAAATAGAATTAAACTTGCGGAACTTTTCCACTTATCCAAATCCTTTGTTGTGAGATGGTGGCAGATGGTTGATCTATGTACATGGCCTTAGGGAAGTATGGTAAAAGTCTATTGTTGGCCTCCCCAAGTGAATGTGAATGCAGGCTGACTTGATTTTTTTCTAAGGAGACACTAAAGAAAGCATTAGTAAGACCTAATACAAAATGATATAGACATAATTCGGTACTAATTTCTTGTAATAAACTAGCGATGTTCAGGACAGCAGGGTAGAATGGTGGTGTTACTTTGTTTAGCTTCTGATAATCTACTGTCATATACCACATTCCATCAGGCTTTTGTACTGGTCATTCAACATTATTGAAAGGGGAAAATGCTATGGGGTGGGTATTTATATCCCTACCTGCTCCATCTCTTTGGTAGCAGCTGAGATTTCTTGGTGCCCTCCTGGAAGTTTAGATTGTTTTGTAGCCACAACCCTCCGAGGTAGGATTACTTTTGCAGGGGACCATTTAGCTTGTCCTCTCAGTACCACTTTAATCACTCTATACCAGAGGCAGAATTCCACTATAGTGGTCTGCAGTGTAGTATTCTGTCTCAATTCCTAAAATATGTTCTGGTTTTGGGGAAATGTATACCATATACATTTGGTACATGGGGGCAGGGGAAGTCTCCCAATTTGTAAAGTTAGCTGTTGCCAGCTGCTTTGCTTGGATTGTTCCCACCCACCCCCCTCCAACTATCTATAGCCAGTACTGGCCCATAGAATCATGCTACATTCCAATAGATTAAGGGACATTTGTCTGCTGTATCTACTAGTGCTAACATTTGCTGCTGTTTAGTAGGGGACCAGTAAGTGGTTAATTCTACATATGTCTTCTGATCCCTGTGATCTCTGGCTATTGCTCACACCTTGGAATCTTAACCTCCACCCTACAGAAGAGGGAAAGGGGTTTTCCAACCCTCTTCTGAGGGAGCGGAGGGCTCCCATGCTTGGGATCTGAATGGTGGTTTCTTTCCTGACTTCTTTCTGCCTTGGAAGCATGGGAGCTCACTTTAATAAGTCTGGTCCTTAGGCAATTTGCTTCATAGTTTTACCAGGACTGCATTGCATTGCCTATCTATGGCCTCTTTGTCTGTGACTGCAGCAATGAGATCTGCCCACATCTGCTTACAGGGATACCTGCTTAGGCCATCTTGCTCATGGAGAGCCTTTTGCATTGCCCTAACTCATGTCCCCTTTTGCCACAGCCTCTCCACCTCCTGAGGCTGGCTATAGCCTGAGCAGCAAGGGAAACATGCTTTCCTACTAGTGGACTTAGGCTAGAGATGAGAAGCCCATAGTAATCGTTGGGGGCAGTATGCAATACTGTGTTTTTCATTCCTGTGGTAAAAGCTTCAGGACCTGTGAAAGCTGTGGCATAAATGGCCTGTTTCATTTCCAGCCCTCTTAAAATGTCTTGTAGCTCCTATATGTTTTGCCAGTGGGGAATATTGTGTGGTGTATACCCCTTGTTAGGCCATATAGTCTTACGCCCGTCAATCAGTCATACCAATCAGGAGGCAGTTTTCACATCAGCTGAGGTAGCATATAAGTATTGTTGTAGAAAACGGTGGGTTGTAGTATATACCAATTTACTCAATCTAGACTCCAGAAAGTACTACTGACCCATAAGCTCAGAAACCAATTGAATAGGGACTCCCTAGTTTTTTGTCTCTACCACAGCCCTAAATTTCACTATTTGGCTGTGGTATAATCTCTTATAGTAATGTGTAATTTCTGTGCAGAAGGTTGGAATTGCTGAATCCCAGGGGTTTGATCATGTGGCACCTTCCATTTCTGCTGTATTATGGGATGCACGTGTTGGGGCTCCTGCTCCTTCCTCCCATTCCTCTTCCACTTCCTCTTCCAAGAAGGAATTTATGGTGTCCCATACTTTTGGGGTCCCATCCCAGAGTAGTTAGAATTCTCTGGACTTGGACCTGGAGGTAATTTGCTAATACAGGCTCAAGCATATCCACAGATGTTTCTAATTGATTATCCACATGACACAAATGCTCATTAAGCATCTTTCATGCCTGCTTGAGCCAGCCATGTATCCCTCTCTAATTTTAATTCCTCCTCTAGATGGCAGGCTGTTGCTTTTTCCATATATTCTGCCTTGTAGCCCTCTGTAAGTCTCCTAAAAGGGGCCAGAGTATGGCCGCCACCACTTGGTGATCTTTTCTCTTTTTGCTAAAATTTAGTTGTCCTGCTCTCTATTGCCAAGCAGTTAACAACCCTGCCTAAGTTTTTAGGGCATCCCCATACTGTTATGGCAGCCCCCATTCATCCAGTAGTGCAGCCACCCCTCCCCACATGGATGATATAGGCCATTTTGGAATTTACCCCATGGATTCTCCCTACCTCATTCGTGCCTGCTATGGCCAGCGACTCTTTGGTCTCCTGGTTGACTCATCAGCTGTTATACAGCTCTTGAAGGACTTGGGTCAGCACAACCCCAAGACCGAAGAACATACTAGGCACAGAGTGAGACATGAGTTTTTTTTGTTTGTTTTTTTTTTTAAATTTGCATATGGGCAGGAGGCACCAGGGATCGAACTCCAGACCTCCAGCACGGCAGGTTGGAGCTCTGCCTGCTGAGCCACGGCAGCCGCCCGAGACATGAGTTTTATTAGGAATTATGAGTAAGAGAGAGTTTGCTTTTGTTCCGGTGGCGGCCATCTGGAAAATGGAATTAATGATCTGCAAAGGTGGTAGTGCAAGGGACAGCTTATAAAGGCATAGGACAAAGGCATTCCATGGGGTATGAGAACAGAGTTTCAGTAGGTTCTCATGGCACAAGGGTTAGGAGATTTGTTATCAACAGTGATCAAGGGAGAGGAGTTTTAATGCTTTACAAAATAAAGTGGTTTACAAGACTATCTGTACATTCTTTCCTCTCTGAGCAGGTCTGTTGACCTTTAACTTCTGTCTTGGTCACGTAGGTAGCTACATGCAGCAACTTTCTCTCAATACAGAGGGGAAGCCTGGGCCCTGGTTCTCCACAGATTCTTAACATAGTGTAGTGTGCTCAGTTACCAGAGTTTCCAACAATTTATGGTAATATGTCAGCAGGTGTATAAACTACTAGGTTGAAATTAATAGCAAGGTTTCTGAAGTGCAACTGCCTAGGTTTGTATCCCTATTGTATCATATTGTGATTTTGGGAAACTATAACTAGTCATATTTTCCTTCTAAGTTTTGAACCTTTGATTAATCATTCATTCAACAAATATTTGTTGAGTTCTTAACCATGTGTCAGTCTCTATTCTTGGAACCAGGGATACAGCAATGAAAAACTTATACAAAAATCTCTGCAGCTGTGATGTTTACATTCTATTGGCAGCAGACAGACAATGAACAGAAATAAATAAGTAAATTATAGATTATGTTAGAAGGTGACAATCACATGGAGAAAAAGCTGGGAAGGAAAATTAAGGGGATGTAAATTTAAGTACCAGTAAAGTCAAAGTATAATTTTAAATAAGGTATATGAAAATGACAGTGGACCAAAGAATGGATATCTGAGGGAAGAACATTCCAAGCTGAGAGAAGTGCCAGTCCAAAGGCCCTGAGGCAGCAATGTGCTCAGTTGTCTGAGGAACCCTAAGGAAGCCAGTATGGCTGGAACAGAGTTAGCAAGGAGCATAGTTGTAGCATGTGAAAGAGAGGATAATGATAAAATTTATGGCCTGAACAACTGAGACAAAAATTCACATGTCTGAGATATGAATACTGATGAAGAGCAGGAGAGAAAATTAGGAAAAAGTGAACTATATGTGTAATTTAATTTAAATTTTAAAACAGCCCCTTTCATGGTCTGTCTTGAACCAAGAAAGCTTAGTCTCTCAGTTAACTTCCCTTGACCCTTGCTTCTCTCACTAATTTGCTATGCAAGGGGAGGAGGGGCTAACATATTTTCAGGGTAGAAGAGAAAAAATTGATCTATTGCTTCTTCTGTCAGTGAGTGAAGTTCTTCATCTACTTGTTTACTTCTTGCCCTGCTGGCATTTTTTATGACTGTAGTCTGCAACTGATGCAATTTGTCATGAGATGCCTGTAATCTTGGTCAGTGCTCTCTGTGGCAATTCTTGGTTGACTTGATTTTCCCTTGGCTCCCACTGCTGCCCTCTCCTCCTCTGAGATCTTGACATGCATACGATTTGAATCCACTGGTTGGTGTGGTCTGCAGTATCTTTATGGAGTTTTGGCAGTTTCTCTGGTTGGCACTCCAGTCGGACTCTCAGCTTCTTCTGTTTCCCTTTTACACAGGAACTGAGAACTAATTGGCAGATTAAATGATGGGTCTTCCTTCTACCTGGCCATGCTCTTCTGCCAAGGTGATGTGGCTTGTTATCACGAACAAGTCAAGAGGCAGTCTCTTTTCAGAGTTCTGAACAAGGAGCAAGAACCTCAAGCCCTGCCTTGCCCTCAGGTTTACCCTTGCTAATCTAATGCACTTCTTCCTCTCTGGGTGGTGCCCAGAGAAGGGAAAATCAGTTCACATGTAAGGCAATATTGTTCTGTATCTTCTCTATTCCCTACCCCACTTTGAGACATGAAAGGAGCAGACTTTCCCATATGTCACATCCCACTCCCTTTTGGATCTCCTTTTCATTAAAGCTACATGGCCAGCTATGCAAACTTGTCTCTTGATTTCCTAAAAATGGGAGGAAACAAAACTTGAACAGTATTTTCTCTCAAGTTAATAGTCTGAATTATAAGCCTGTCTTGCTCTATAAATCTTATTTTGCATGTCAGGAGCTGAATATTACTTTGTTATGCCTCTGGATTTCTTATGTTACAAAATCCAAAATGTCTAATCCTAAAACCCTTAGTTACTAATCCTACCTTCAACCATATGGGTGGATGTGTTGAACTGATGAGGACAAAGATGATATAGTCAGAAATGTGAAAGAAAAAAGCTAATAATTTTAAAATGCATAACATAAAGTATTTAGTCTGAAACAAACTGGATGAAACAAAATGGATTTTTTTTTTCAATGTGAGTATACGAGAACTGCGAAATTGCTTGGTCAATCTATGAAGGGAAGAGGAAGCTAACACATAATGTCTCAGGGACTGCTATATTTATCATTTGTAGTAGATGTATCTTTTTCCTGTATATCTGGTTTCTACCATTCTCCTGTTCCTATTTTCAGTCTCTGTGTTTGGATAGCTACCCATTGTGATATGTGATGCCTATCTCCCCTGCTCTAAGATATTCACAAAAACCATGATTCCTTTTTAGCTACACAAGGGCAGATAAGTGACTTAAATCCAGCCTTTCAGCTAGTTGTCCCCAGACCCTTAATTCTAGGAACAAATATGGAAGTGAGATTCATCACAGAATTAGGGTTGGCACATGAAATATACTCTTCCTGCAGAATGACCTTGGCAGTGATACCAAAACTTAAACTCACTGAATTTGATCCTATACCTGCTGAACTGCATCATTATTTAAATTCACAACTTTATTCTGTCCCTCAAACCAAAGTTAGGGCATTTATTGATAAAACCATGGGCATCCAAGAATTGGATGACTCAGAGAATTTGGATGACTAATAATACTGTTTCCCACATCCCCCCTCCCTACTTAAAACCCACCCTGTTCTTAGAAGAAGAACTGACTCCTCTCCTTAGCTGAGGAAATTTTACCTCTTTGTGTGAAAATGCAGTTACTTCTTTGCCTAACAGAAATTTCCCTGTAAGAATAAATCAGTAACCCTCTGGTACTCTCTATCTTCTCCGCCCCCCACCCCATTCATCTAGGCCTTTGATTAGGGTTAGATCTTAGCATTCACCATGGGAAAAATTACAGTGACCCATCAAGGTGAGGAAAACTTACATTCCAATTGAACTGCAGAATTTTTCTCACTTAAGATAGCAGCAGTTTGTAGATTTCCAGACAGCTTAACCAAGGAGGGAGGAATAAATTTTTCATCAGGTTGAATCATACTCATGTGAGCTTCTGGGTATGGTTCTAGTAATTTTCTAATTAACCTAAACCTATTCAAATGATGATGTATGCTAAATTAGGTTAAAATGTCAATATCTGGGGGCAAAACTTAGATCCAAGAATTGAAATTCTTCACTACATAGTGATACTGGACAAAAGCATTAGATTCCCTGCCTGATGCCCTCAAATGACCAATACCTGAGACACAGAGTTTCAAAAAAACAAAGTTTATTACTGGGAGCAAAGCAGGAGATCAGAAGATGGCCTATTGGCCTAAAAGATCTGTCTCACCAAACTGCAGTAATTCTCCTAGTTTTATAGTATTAAAAGAGGGGCAGGTTTTAGGGTAATAAGCACAGTGGCTCCAGATGATAAAAATAGAGGTGATTTAATTTTTGAACATGTGCAGATTAATTACATACTTAGTCACAGAAAGTATATAAAAAATGGCAGCCTCAATGTGATGATGCATATGATTTTTAGTGCTATAATGAAGTAGAGACCACTTATTGGTTAAAATCTAACCTCCTGTGCATGTTGTGTGGGCCCATTTGGTTAGATCCAGCTTCAGTTATCAAGATAACTATTGAATTGGGGTGGGTTAGTTCTGGGCTGACTCATGGCCCTTCATTAATAAACATTAACAACTGTCTTTAGTGATCACAAGACTCCAAAGTTGAAAAAAAAACAGGTAAAATAGGTACAAAAAATAAAGGTTAATCACAAGGTTTTTACAATCACAAAAGCACAAGATAAAGGCTATACAATCATCATCAGAGATGAAGGCAGCTTGCTTACTGTTCAGAGATTTCAGGTATTTCCCTTGGTCCTCTCTGATATGCCAGAAAGTAAAAAAGGAATACCTATATAATGATTCAGTAATTATAATCATCCCTTGAATTCTAACTTCTCAGTTACAATAGGAATGACTATAACCCACCCACCTATGCAGTAACTGTGGAGAAAAATAAGGTGGAAAAGAAACTCCCCTCTCCAACATCTTTAAACAGTGATGAGAAAAGCTACTTGGAAAGTGTTTTAATGACCATACTCTTTAGCCCATGGATCATGATGGGAGATGCTGCTGTTTATTTCCATCAGGATGAAAGGATTTAGGGATAGGGTTCTGTGTACCCTTATTAGCCTGGTATTTTAGGAAATGGTGAGATTCTCAGGTTCTTGTGGATGAGATTGAGGTTAAAGTATCTGTAAGGCAGGATATTGAATGTATATTGTTCTCTCTAACAGATGAAAACAATTCTCTTCTGTATTTTGATGATCAGATTAGTCTAATTTCAAGTTTACAAATAGAGCTCTAACATTACCTCTTTACTTTTTATTCTCCTTCTAAGACTCCACATCCAAATTTAGAATTGTTTAATAACAGTTATAACATTTCTTTAAGAGTAATTTAGGCTTTTTTAAAATAAATACATTCAGGTTTACTGACACAATATAAAGGTTGGCAATGAATTGGCCTTTTCATTTTAGTTTTATTCTTTTAATAAAATTCCATTTTTTCCAAAGAGAAGACGAAGAGTTATAAAATGTTTTAATTGTCATTGATGATTCAATAAATTTAGACACACATTTGTATTTCTTGGTGAGATTTGGTTAAGATTTAAATCTATCACTTATAAGAGATTAAAAATCTCTTATACCCTCTACAGAAAACACGTACATATTAGAAAGTTAGGCTGCATTCAGATCATTCTCTTAATTTTTTAAAAGTGCATCTGATAAAGTGGTGATTAATCAGTATCAATGCATTGCAGTTTTTAATAGAATACTGAGTTCGGTAGTCAGGGGTTGACATTTGACTCTGTTAACTGTTCTAGTTTGCTAGCTGCTGGAATGCAATATATCAGAAACAGAATGGCTTTTAAAAAGGGGAATTTAATCAGATGCTAGTTTACAGTTCCAAGGCCGAGAAAATGTCCCAATTAAAACAAGTCTATAGATATGCCCAATTTAAGGCATCCAGGGAAAGATGCCTTGGTTCAAGAAGGCCGATGACATTCAACGTTTCTCTCTCAGCTGGAAGGGCACGTGGCGAACATGGCGGCATCTGCTGGCTTTCACATGACTCTACCAAAAAGGGACTCTCTCCAAAATGTTTCCTCTTTTAAAGGATTCCAGTAAGCAACTCCACCTTCAGTGGATGGAGAAATACATCCATGGAAATCATCTAATCAAGTTACCACCCACAATTGGGTGGGTCACATCTTCATGGAAACAATCAATATGCTCCCATCAATACTGAATGAGGATTAAAGGGCATGGCTTTTCTGAGGTCCACCACAGATTCAGACTGGCACAGTTACATACTCACAATGTTAAGTTAACTTCTTTGAGTTACTGTTTCCTCCTCTCTAAAATGCATGGTATCTACCTCACAGTGTTATTGTGATCAATTATTTAAAGAATCTAGTATGCTTTTCCTACTGCTTGATATATTGGTGGCATTTCCCCTTTTTGAGAATGTGCACTGTATTTCTTGATATTATTTATTTAACTATACTTCCTGATACTGTTTGAATATTTAGGCCAATGTTTTGTATGAATGTATTTAATTTGTACTAAGAAATAGCACAAAATGATCAAGACCAAAAATTCCTTTTAAATATGAATCTTCCAGAACCAAAATTAAATTTTTTAAAAAACAGAAAAAAATAAATGTTTAATAAAACATTTTCAGTAGTTTCACTATAAATGTATGTTATTAGCAAGTTACGTTTCTAAATATGGGAAATCATTGACAAAGGCCCAATGAATATTTTATACTTTTATAGCCAGGCTATAAAAGAGTCAAAGAAAAATTCCTAAAAAGAATTTTTGGGCCCAAATTTCTTGTGACCTAGTTTACATATGTATATATACATACACACACACACACACACACACACACATATGCATGTGTGTGCACATATAAATGTATTCATGTTCATTGCTGGAATGGTATCTCCCAAAATGTTGAAGTGTGTCTGATTTTCAGCTTTTGGCTTATCTATTCTTTGTTCAGTGAATTGCCTTATAATCTGTCCTAACCTTTTGTTTAAGAAAATAAAACAAAGCGCATTTTAAAATCTGATTTAATTTATCTTCACATTTTGAGGTAAGCAGGGTGAACAGATGTTACAGTGTAACTTCCTCTGTATTTCTATTTTAAAATGTTTGCTTGATTTCTACTCAGCACTTTTCAAGTTACCCTGAGTTATTAAGAACAAAATGCAGACACTGACAAAAAAAGAAAATAGCTATGCCTTCTTATTTTAAGAATAAAATCAATTAAATAAGGCCTTTCAAAAAAAAAATTTTTTTTTTTTAACATGGGCAGGCACCGGGAATCGAACCTGGGTCCTCGGGCATGGCAGGCAAGCATTCTTACCTGCTGAGCCACCGTGGCCCACCCCCCAATTTTTTTAATAGTAATAAATTTAGAGGGGAAAAAATAGACAACTTGGAAAGCATTTCATTAAGAATCCCTAGTGTCAGATATTTCAGTAGATAAGTTTGGGAACATTCATTTGAGTGACTGTTAGAGACATGAAAATACAAAATCCATTACCTACTCTGTATTACCTCTAAATTCTTTTTATTGTGTAAGAGGAACAATCATTATACTTCTTGTTCATCAATAAAATGTTTATAGTAAAACCAAAATAAAAAAAGAAAATCTGATATCTCTGAGAGGGTAAAATTGATTAATAAATTTCCTTACTTTCAATATTTAGAAACCTTTTTTATTTCTTAAATTTCAGTTGCTGATATTTAAGTGTGATGTGACTGAAATTCAAATAAACTGCCAATATCAAGGAATAAGGTATTAGCGTCAATCCAGACACAATCTGCTGCCCGGGTTCCACCTGAAGACCAATCTTCCATCTTTGCTTTAAACATCTTTGGGGAATTTGTTCCTTTAGTATTCCACATGATCTTCTGTATCTGTACACCCATGCTCTTTAAGTCATCTATTCCTTCAATATATTAATGTACTCAAGTCTTTCCAAAAAAAGAAAACCCAAAACATGAAACAAATTGCTCTCTCTGAATTTTATACCCTACCTAAGTTACTACTCTTTCATTCTGATTCAAATGTCCCTGAAGAACCATCTTCCTCATTCTGTTGTATAACCTCCTGTTCTTTTTCTCAATCTACTTAATCCTCATTTCTCCTTAACTGCTTTTATTAAACCACTTTCACCATGATCAGAGGTGATATCCTAATTGTAAAATCTATTTTTTTTCAGTCTATTTTTGTTTCATCTCTCTATGGTACTTCACATTGACTGCTGCTCTTTTCTAAGTGAACTTTCTTGACCCCACTCTTCTCTGCTTACTAAGTACATTTCTAAACATTTCTCAAGCTCTTTTATCAGTTCTTTTTATTCTAGCTACTCCTTTGATTTTCACATTTATAAAATATTGATTCCAGACCCTATTTTTTTTTGTACCCTATATGCTCCCTGGAAGATTTAATCCATGCTTCTGATTTAAGTACCATCCAAATGCTTATGTCTTCTTCTTGAAATCTCTTCCTTAGGATTCAGGTTTGGGTATCTAGTTGTCTGAAATAGATGTTTGTTTGTGTATCTTCCAAGAACATCAAATGCACTACATTTGATTCTGAGCCTACCTGTTGTTCTACATACTGTTTGTCTTCTTTTGTTCCCTCCCCATCCAATCACCGAATCTAGAATTTGCCTATTCAAATTATTTCATATTAGTGAGATTATATAATAATTGTCCTTTTTTGTCTGGCTTATTTCACACAACATTTGTTGCATGTATCAGAACTTCTTTTTTTTGGGTGAATAATATTCTATTTATAACATTTTGTTTATACATTCATCTGTGAATGGACACTTACTTGGGTAGCTTGCCCCTTGAGGTAATTGTAAATAATACCACTGTGAGCATCCACATGCAAATATTTGTTTGAGTTTCTGCTTTCCATACTTCGGTGTATATTACTACATGTGGGACTGCCAGGTCAAATGGGAATTCTATACTTAACTTTTGGAAGAACCGCCAAACTGTTTTCCACATTAGCTGCATCTTTTTACATTCCCACTAACAATAAAGAGTGTTACAATTTCTCCATGTTCTCTGTAACACTTGTTATTTTCCTTTTAGCCATTCTAGTAGGTATGAAAAGGTATTTCATGGTTTTGATATGCATTTCACTAATGGTTAATGAAGTTGAGCATCTTTTTATGTGGTTTTGTTTTGCCATTTGTATATCTTCTTTGGAGAAATGTCTATTCAAGCCTTTTGCTCATTTTTAAATTGGGCTATTTGCCTTTTTTTGTTGTTAAGTTGTAGGATTTCTTTGTATATTCTAGATATTAAACCTTTATCATGTATGTCATTTCCAGATATTTCCCATTCTGTAGCTTGCCTTTTTACTTTCATGATGAAGTCCTTTGATGCACAAATTTTTTAACTTTGATGAAGTCCCATTTATCTTTCTTTTTCTTTTGTTGCTCATGCTTCTGGTGTAAAGTCGAAGAAACCATTGCCTAACACAAGGTCCTGAAGATGCTTCCCTCTGTGTGTCCTTCTATGAGTCTTATGAGTTTGGCTTGTCTTTTTAGGTCTTAGATTTTCATTTAATTTTTGTATATGATATAAGGTAGAGGCCCACCTTCATTCTTTTGCATATGGATATCCAGTTTTCCCAGCATCATTAGTTGAAGATCCTGATATTCCCGAGTTGAATGGACTTGGCGCTCTTGTCAAAAATCAATTGGCCAGGGTGGGCCACGGTGCCTTAGCAGGCAGACTTCTTGCCTACCATGCTGGAGACCTGGGTTCGATTCCTGGTGCCTGCCCATGTAAAAATAAAATAAAATAAAAATCAATTGGCCATAGATATGAAGGTTTATTTCTGAATTCTCAATTCAGTTCCATTGGTCTAATCACTGTCCTTATATCAGTGCCTTGCTGATTTGATTACTGTGGCTTTATAATAAATTTTGAAATTTGAAAGTGTGAGTCCACCAGTTTCACTCTTATTTTTCAGGTTGGTTTTGGCTGTTTGGGACTCCTTACCCTTTTGTATAAATTTGATGGTTGGCTTTTTCATTTTTCTAAAGAAGTATTATAGAATTCTGATAGGTATTGCATTGGTTCTGTAAATTGCTTTGGGTAAGACTGACATTGACATTGAAGACTAAACAATATTTAGTCTTCCAATCTGTAAACACAAGTTATTTTTTAACAACGTTTTATAGTTTTCCATGTACAAGTCTTATACATTCTTTGTTAAGTTTATTCCTAGAAGTTTGACTCTTTTAGTTGCTGTTTAAATGGATTTTTTTTGTTGATTTCCTCTTCAAATTGCTCATTACTAGCATATAGAAGCAGTACTAATTTTTGTGTTTTTGCTCCCCTTTGCTAAATTTATTTATTTCCTGTGGCTGCTTGTTATGGGTTTTATAATATTTTCTTTATATAAAATCGTGTCATCTGTAAATAGGAAAAGTTTTACTTTTTCATTCCTAATTTGTATTTCTTTTATTTCTTTTTCTTATCTAATGGTTGTAGCTAAAACTTCCAGTCCAATGTTGAATAACAATGGTGAAGGTGGACAGGGCGTTCTTCTCTTTTTCCTGATCATAGAAGATTCTTACCATTAAATTTGATGCTATCTGTGGGCTTTTCATGGGTGCTCTTTAGCATTTTGAGGGAGGTTTCCTCTTAGCCCTTTATATATTTCATCCCACTGCCTTCCTGCCCCCATGATTTCTGATGAGAAATTGGCTATAAGTCTTATTGGAACTCTCATATACATAGCACATTGCTTTACTCTTGCAGCTTTCTGAACCCTCTTTCTTTGATATTTGACAGTTTGACTGCTGTGATGGCTTGGAGTTATGTACCCCAGAAAAATTGCTCCTAGCCTTAATCCATTACTTTGGTTTTTTCAGACTTTCCATTTCTTTTTTTTGATCATTCCTTGCCTTCTTCATGTCCTCCCTCAATTCATTGATTTGGTTTTTGATGAGGTTTTCCATTTCTGTTCGTACATTCAGTATTAGTTGTTTCAGCTCCTGTATCTCATTTGAACTGTTGGTTTGTTCCTTTGGCTGGGCCATATCTTCAATTTTCCTGGTGTG
>PVIY010035976.1:0-25830 GCA_004026745.1 Myrmecophaga tridactyla
CCCCCGCAGTCTCCGGGGAGGTGACCAGCACGTCCGGAGGGTCCCCTCACAGGGACGATCTCGGCCCACTGCCCTCACCCCCCACTCAGCTCCCTCCTCCCTGGCTGACAGCTCTTCGGGAGTCTCTGGGTGCTGGTCACCACCCTTCCCTGCTCCAGGAACCCCGGGACCCACCGAGCCACAGGGAAGGGGGACAGCCCATGTTCACATCTGAGGCCCCGACAGCACCACAGCCGCCCAGGCCAAGGGCAGCCCAACCCGGGCTCTGGGACCACCGCAAACGCCTAGGCCAGGCAGGAAGCAGCACCAGGACTCAGGGCCTGCCTGGAGGACCCAATCTGGACCCAGCACACCATGGGGCCCAGGGAGATGGGGTGGGGGGCAATCCCGGAGAGGTGGGGGTGATCAGAGGCCCGTGAGGAGGAGTCACGGAGAGCCTGCACCCTCCCTTGACAGTGGACACCCCTCCCCCAACTGCCTCCCCGACTCCCCCGTGTCCATCATATGGCCCGTCAGGGGCACGGACTCCACTGGCCCAGTGGAGGCGCCTCCTCCCTGGAGAGGACAGGGGAGGGGAGGGCTGTGGGGTGAGGCCCAGGGTCCACCCCCCACAGAGCAGGGGAAGGTTAGCCCCTCCCTTGGTCCACACCCCCACCCACCCATTCCATAGCCTGTCCTGAGCCACCCCAACAGGGCTGACCACCAGGGACTGACAGCAGGAGCCCCGGACTGCCCTGTGCCTGCCCCTTACCCGCCCCTCGCTGTCCCCTACCCCTCTCCACCCATCTCCATCCTCTACTGGGACCAGCCGAGGCCCAGGGCCTTTTCCCCCTTCCCCCACTCCCATTACCCCATCCCCCTAGAACCCCCAGGAAGAGCGGCTTCCATTACGGAGTGCGATTGAGAACAGCTTCTTGCTGATACCACCTTCCCCGGGGGACCCTGGACCCTGGGCCTCCTTCCCCACTGTCCACAGCATGGGACATCACATCTGTCCCCTCCCCCGAGGCTGGACCAGCCCCCGGGCCTTGTACCTTGTACACCCACCCACGCTGCTTCTCCCCGGCCTCACTCAAGTGCCCCCGCCTGCAGCGCCCACTCTGTCACCCACCCAGCTGGGGGGGACCCAGTGAGTTGGCCAAGCCACACCACTAAGCCTGGCAGGTGGATTAGTGGCTGAGCAGCGCCACCTGCTGGCCAATTTCAGATACTACAAAAGCTATATAGCATTTCATCCTTGGACTTCGGATTTCTTTCCCTTTTCCAGCTGCGGCTCCACAAATGTCAGAGCCTGCAACAAGACGCTGCGTAAAGAGGTGGTTGGCTATCAGGGGGTCCAGCTCAGTCGCTTCAGACAGAGCAAGAAAGTAAATCCTCCAAAGAAAGGGCTTCCCCCTTAGGTCCCCACCTTCTAAGAACAGCAGTATCCAAGGGGCTTGTCCTTGGAAAGAATAAATCACAAATCCAAGTTTCAGGTAGAAAAGGCAGAAAGAGTCTCCCATTGGCCAAAGGGGACAAATCGAGCCTAAAAGAGAACAGACTCCATTGAAACACGTTGAATATGTGTAAATATATAAAGAGAGAATGAGAAGGCGGGCCGCGGTGGCTCAGCAGGCAGAGTTCTCACCTGTCATGCCCAAGACCCGTGTTCGATTCCTGGTACCTGCCCATTCAAAAAAAAAAAAGAACGAAAACCAAACCAAATCAAAACAAAGCCTCACCATAAGTAATCAAGACCCCAATTTACTACTTTGAGAATTGTCAATTAAAAGAAAAGCGTTAGGGCGGGCCACAGTGGCTCAGCAGGCAAGAATGTTTGCCTGCCATGCCAGAGGACCTGGGTTCGATTCCCGGTGCCTGCCCATGTAAAAGAAAAAAAAAACTTTAAAAAGAAAAGCGTTAATGATTTCCTGAATGAACTGTATTGCAGGGTAACCCAATGCCCCTAGCTAATAAGGGAAAGTTGGGGGGGGGGGTTGTTTGCTTTCTTGCTTTATAGAAGAATTCTTGCTACTCACTGTGGAAGGAATGATACAATTAGAAAATCACCATTTCCAACCTCTTATGGAATAACTATTTCATGCAATGGCTATCAATGGATGAGACCACTGGATGAAAAACTGACCGGATGTTACAGAGGAGGGAGGGGGCATTTGCCACCTATACCCACTGAGCATTTGCCAACAGTGGGGCCCGACAGGACAGGAAATACACAGCCCTGCCCATGAAATATATGACAAAAAAATAATACATGAGCTTGAATCTAACCAAACTTCTAGAACTAACTTCCATTTCCAGGAAATACGGAGATAAAGTGACACCATGAGGAAGCAAGCAAATTCAGTATGTGGGATATATCAGCAAGGCAGCTGGTCTGATTCCTTCAACAAGTTACCAAAGAGGGGAAATGGGTGGGGGAGAAGCTGCCTGTTCTATATCGAGAGATTGAAGAGCCACACCAATCAAATATAATGCACGGACCTTGTTTGGCCCCTGATTTGAACAAACCAACTGTTTTGTTTTGTTTTGTTTAAGATGCTTTTGAGACAATTAGAGAAATTTGATTATGGATGAGCATTAGCTGATACTAAGGAATTACTGTTAATTTTGTTATTGTGCTAATGGAACTGTGTTACAAAGTTTCCCTTATTTTGCCAGTTGCATCCTGGAGTTTGTAGAAGCAAAATTACATAACGTCTGCTGTGTGGTTGAAAACGCTTCAGCCAAAGGGGAAAAAAGAACACAGCAACAGATAAAGCAAATGTGGCCATTCTTGATAATGGTTGAATCTGACTACTGCATATATGAGAGTTTATTGTGATATTCTCTCTATTTTTAGGTGTCTTTGAAAACTTTCACTATTAAAAAAAAAATGTAGGAATGTAGAAAGACACGTCCTGTTTCCTAAAACTTGATCAGGCATCGTAGAAATTTTACTGCAAAAGTTGAGTCTCCCTGTATTCCTGAACCCTGTTTACCCTCTTTTGCAGAATTCCAGTTTTGTGGACAGAGGTTTCAGACTTCATGCTCGGTGCCCCCTTCTGATCCTGGGCCGTGAGCCCACCGCCCTCTCCCCCAGGGGGCTAGCACCTCAGCCTTCTCCCTGCCCATCCCTCTAAGCCTGGGATATCTTGGACGCCCCTTGAATCTCAACCTCCCTCCAGCCCTCTTGGAGTTCAACATCGGGGTGGGGTGGGGGGCGATGAGCTTGACCCGAGTCTCATGCCTGATGTCCCGGAGCCACTGGAGCACTGAGTCTTACTCCCTCTCCGTGGTCAGGTGAACAGTGTCCAGTCATGTCCCAATCCCCAGAATCTGAGAGTGCATTACCTTACACGGAAAACGGATCTTGAAATGGGAGAGTCTCCTGGATTATCTGAACAGACCCACGGAATCACAAAAGTGATAAAGGCAAAAAGAGAAGGAGACTGACGGGAGCAGCAGACATCTGGGTAAAGCAGGTGCTAGAGGATGGGGCCACGGACCCAGGAATGCAGGAGTCTTACTTAGAAGTTGGAACAGGCAGGGTAGTGGATTCTCCACTCCTCGACTTTACCAGCAAGACCCATGCTGGAATTCTGACCTTCAGTGCTGTAAGAGAATACATAGGTGTGGTCCTGAACCACTGATTTTGTGGCAATTTGTTACAGCAGCGAGAGGAAACTCATACCCCCTCCCAGCTCATCTAGGTGCCAGGTCCAAGGAGGGGCTCAGTGTGACGAGAAGGGGCCGGAAGCTCATCCTGGCCTTGGGGGGTTAACTTCCTGACGAGTGACAAGGGGACACCAAGTCCTCACTCCGCTGTGCCCTCCTGTCTTCCCACTATCCTCAACACTCAGTGCAGGTTGCAAAACCTTAGGGAAAGGTGGCAGGCTCAGTTTCTCTCCGTGGGGGCTCCTGGGAGCCTCACTGTGATGGGGACACATGTGGCATGACCTCTGTGCCCTAGTCTCTGTCCCTGCTCCCCCACCCCCACCTTTTCCAGGGCTCTCCAGTGTCCTCTATCTCCCACCCCCAGCCATGGCACCCACCCACCCCCGCCGCCAGGTTAGGGTTCTCTATCTAAGCTCTCAGGTCAGGAAGACAAGTGCATCTTCGGGGGGGGGGGTCCACCACAAACGCTCTTATCCCCAAGAGGTCCCCAGAACCGAAAAGAGAGAGAACCCCAGCTCTTGCAAATGTCCTTCCGGCCCCAAGGTAGGACTTTCTTCCCTGCCTGAGCCAGCTCTTAATCTGTGCTGATAAAATGTCATGACTTAGCCTCATCTTATCTTCCCCAGAAACCAGATTAGATGCAGTTGACAAAAAGCTTTCTCAGTTGGCACAGCACATTCGCTAGCCCTCAAGCCTCCTCCCGGTCCTTCCAGCTGAGAACCAGAGTCTAGTGGGTCCACCTCGGAGGTGCCCTTGCCAAGCCCAAGTCAGCAAAAGCAAAATGCTAAGCTAGTTTCTACTTCCCGTAAATGTGGGGCTTGTCCAGGAAACCAAATTTAAACACAGCCCATCAGTTATCGGCAGCCAACATCCTCACTCCTTAGCAGCCACTTGCTCCCCACTTTGTAAGACCCCCCTAATGCGATGGAAACATGGCATCAGCTGCTCAGAACATCCCCTCACTCACTTCCACCTTTGCCTTCCAGAGCTTCTCCTTTCCACCCCCTTGGGGAACTCCCTTCTACTTTCCAAGTGGGATGCTGCCCGATTCATGAATCGCCCGAAAAAGCTGAGATCTAGACCATATGAAAAGTTTTCTTTTATCATAGCCAATGAAGGCAAGTCATCAATATCTGGAGAGAAAAGGCGGCACCCCATTTCCCATATTTAAATGGGCTTTAAAGCTTCAGGAGTCCACACCCAGGTGTCTTTGAGGTTTATTCTCTCCTCTCTTGCTTATCTTTAGGACCTGAGCTAATTTGTCCAGGAGCCTTAAGGAGGTTACAGATTTCCATTTGTGTTCCAACGATTTAGGTGGCAGGAAGCGAGCCCAGGCAGCTCGCCCGAAGGCCCTCTTCCATCGCCTCTCATGTAGTAGGCACCGAATAAATGTCGACTGAGCAAAGCAGCTCCAGGAAATGCTGGAAGTTGTGAGATGGATAGAAACGAACAAGTTGTCACCACTATGACAGCATTCAGGAGAGCCAAGGTGTGTGGGATGCAGCTCCAACCACCAACAGCAGATTTCTTGGACATTCCTATTCCCGGGAATGGGGAGGCTCCCTGCCTTTCAGCTCTCCCATCAGCCCCTGGCCTGGGCAGGTCACAGGGGATGTGGGGAGCAGTTTCCTGACTTCCTGAGTCCCTATGTCAGTCCCAAGCTGCCAACTCTCCAAAGTCACCAAGCGTCCTGGTGGGACACCCATAAAATAAGTTTCCTCTCCAAGGGCCTTCACCACACGTAAGGGACTCCCTCCTGCCCCCCCCCCCCCTCCCAGCGAGGTCCCATCCCTGATGGGGCGATGGGTTAGGAGGAATCATCTGGGCAGTGATATGCTGCTTTCCCTCTCTTATCCATCTACCGTGGCCAAAGGTAGTCCCTTATCTGTCATCCTATGTCCTTCTTCATTATCAAGACATAAGCAAATATCCAAGTGGCTATAAAGTAGAGGGCTCCAGAGATAGCAGGTCCTCTGCAAACCTCTTGGAGGGGAGATCCTTTGATAAGAACCCCTGACATGTGTCCTCGGAATATTCCTGGCACCCCAACGCCCAGCCTGGTGCCCAGAAGTCAGCTCTGACCTTTGGGCAAAGTCAGCACCAGCCACTCCCGCCTCACCTACCACCTTCGTACCCCCCACAGCCACCTCCGCCACTGCTGCCCAACCAGTAGAAGGACATGTGCTGATGGCCCTTTCCAAGGAGAGATGCTGGCCATTGCCATCGCCATCACCTGACCCTTGGGTGGCCATGGGCCACCCTCCCCCCTGCTCACCAGAGCCCTGCCGCTGGGGTGAGGTGGAGCAACCATTGATATCATCATACCCAGTGAGAAAACTTTTGAAAAATCCCAGGTCTGAGTCCCGAGTGTCCCTCGAGACCATGGTTGGTGGCCGAGGGCCAGACCAGCTGGAGTTCTGAGAAGATAATAAATAACAAAAAAGATTTACACCTACAGCAAATAGGGGACAATGACAAAGCAACTCCTCAATATGTATTACAAATTTACAAAGCCCATAAGATTAAACAGCCGAGAGCAGGAGACTGAAGGAAGTTGTGACTAGCAAGGGGAAGGGCATGGGGTAGGGGCTTCTTTCCAGAGGGGGCAGCTCAGCCAAGGATGGGACAAGGCGCAGCTAGAACTTGCGGGCCGAGGCCATGGAGGTGGGGTCCGGGGGCCCGGCCCTGGCAGGCAGGAGCCAGGGGGAGTCCAGGTGGGAAGAGGGAGGCTCTGCCAGGGGCCTCTGTGCTCACCCCGTCAGTCTCCTGTGGTGGGAGACAGTGGCATCCCACAATTAACAGAGGACGGTGCTGGGAACTTGAGACGGTGGTGGAGCCATGGGGTGGCCTGGGCTGATGCACCCCAGAAGCAGGGGAGGAGCACGGTACCCTTTGCTGGGGCTACCGGTCCCAGGGCACCCTTCACCCAGAACCCTCTCAACCATTCAGTCTCGGCCCTGGGGGGCTTCTGGGGGTTCCTGGGGGCTCCAGGCTCTGGGGTGAGCCGGTTGGGACATAGGAGGCACCCCAGTGGTCCACCCCAGTGGATCTCAAGGCTGGAGGGAGTCTGGGTTGAGGGGTCGAGAGGCACCCAGCTGGCCGGAGCCATCCACGTCCGGGGCCAAGGGCCGCAGCCCCTCCTCTGGCCTGGCCATTACACGCCAGCAGCCGTGGCTGGACCAGAGGTGAGCGAGGTGGGAGAAGGCACCTGGGGGGCTGCTCCCCTGTGCTTGGAACCGTGCCTCTGGGATGGGGATGGGGAAGGTCTCAACCCCTCAGGCCGCCCTTCCTGGGCTCATCACCCACCCGCCCAATCTTCCACACCGGGTTAGCTTCCCAATCCCTGAGCGGTTTCCACAGGGGACCCTCCGAGCTCGAGCTGCAATCTGCCGGTGAGGAGGGGACTCTCAGCAGACAGCCAGCTCCTTCCAGCCTAGCTGCTGTCAACCCCACCCTCCGGCACAGGCAATGCGGCACCACCCCGAGCATGGGGAGGGCCCAGAGAGAGCCACACAGCCCCCTGTCTCCGTGACCACGCCCCCCCATGTCTTGCAGCCCTGGAGAACCCCCCAACTCAAGCCCCAGGATGGAAATCCCCCAGGAACAGGGGTTGAGCTGCGCCCAAGCCTCTCTGTCCAGACCGGGCCTGCAAGCAGCTCTCCAAGGAGGCCAGCCCCCACACCTTCTAGTAAACTCTCACTTAAAGGGCACCGGATGTCGCTGAAAAAAACATCGGAGAGGCGGGTGAGGGGTGAGAAGGCCAGAAAGTCAGCCAGGAGCGTGGCCTGGGACGGCCGGAGCGCCGAGGACACAGGGAGCAGGAACTGGACGGCAGGGCGGGGGTGGTCCCTCTGCTCGGTGTCACACAACGGACTAAGAATGATCAGCTCTGCTCGGAAGTGGCCTCACGACCGAGGTCCAGCATGCCCAGTGAAATCATTGCCCCCCACGCTGTGCCTGGGGTTCAGAGAGCTCCCCCAGGGCTGGGCAGGGAGCCCGTGCATACCAAAGAGGGCTCCCCCCCATCTCCATCCTGCCTTGAACCTAGGACTCCTGAGCGGGCTGATGTCCTGAGAAGACGCCACTAAATGGGCCGCAGCGGGGACACGGGGGGAGCCCTGCATGGCTCCATGGGGCCCGGGAAAGGCCCCCGAAGCACCAAGGCTTGGCTGACGAGGCTCTGCTGGGTGAAGCTCCCTCCCATCCCCACTCCCCGCAGCCCACACCTCTGGGGACCCGTCTGCAGGTTGCCACGTGGTATCCAGCTCCAATGCTGTTTCCTCGCCTGAGGGATGCCCACATAGGCCACTAAGAGGGAGAGAAACTGACCAGAGACGGCATACGTGTGACAGAGTCCACCTGCCCTCACACCTATGCAGGGGCGGGGGGGACACGTGTCAGCAGCGCCGGCCCCTCAGGGTGTGAGATATTAAATTACTTTTATTTTCTTCTCTATATGTGTCTGTATTTTCCAAAGTATCTGTATTCAGTATGAATTATTTTTTTAATTGGGGGAGGCAGAGGTCTGTGACTGTGACTGCAGTTTAGATGTCCGCCCCTCCCCACTAAAGTGTGCGCCCCACAGGGGCACGAACCCCGACTTTCTCATACTCGTATCGCAGCCCCCGACACAGGGTGGCACGGCCAGGCTCCCCATAGTTGTTCAGTGAATCCCCTCCCTACGCGCTCTGCAGGGCCTGGAGTTCTCTAATCTGGTGCAGGACCACCCGTGACAACCCCAAAACCTCCACCCGAGGCCTCGATCCTCAGCCCTTTGGGAGGACATCAGTACAGAAGAAAGAGAGATGGAAGCAGATGGGGTGAGGTAGGAAAGGGCGGAGAAGCCGGGGTCCTAAATCTGCATAAAGACCAGGCCCCACAGACTCACCTTGCCTTAGCAAGGCACCAACCCCTGCGGCAACTGCACCCAGCAAGCAGCCGGGGCCTGGGACCCCACCCCTGGCAGCCTCTCTGCTTGTGCAGTGGCCCCGCGCAGCCTCGGCCAGTGCACACATGAGGGGACCATGTCAGGGCCCCCCACCCTCTGGCTGAGCCTGGGGTGTCTGGCTGGTTCTGCCGGACGGGCTGTGGGTCTGGGAGTTCCTGACCCGAAGGGAATGAAGCCGGGTCCTCTGGGGCCAGAGGTACCAGGAGGGGTGCTGAGGCAGCCACAGGGATGCAGGGAGTCTGACCTGGAAATTCTAGCTTCCTAGGGGTTCCGGAGAGGAACTGGGACATTCCGGAGTCGGGGAGTGAGGCGGTGTTACAGTGGGTTGGGGGGTGGCGCCCCCAAAGATCCATCTGCAACCTGGGTCCCAGAACCCATGAGTAGAATCCCGCTGGGAGAATGGGGTCCCGGTACAGGTGGAAGCTGAGGTTGCTGAGACGAAGAGGCCAACCTAGATTAGCGGGGTAGGCCCCAGATCCATGGACAAGTGTCCTCAGAGGAGACACATGGGGGAGATTTAAGACAGACCTAGGGGAGCTGGGGTGACATGGCCCCAAGGCAGGGAGCACCTGGAGCCCCAGAGCTGGAAGAGGCCAGGAACGCACCTCCGCTGGACCCGGAGGGAGCAGGTCTCGGCCCACACCTTGATTTGGGGCACCCCAGCCTCCAGAACTGGGGGCCACAAACGCTTTTTTGTTTTAAGCCCCCACCGCCACCCCCTCCCAGGTCTCGGTGTTTATTACGGCGGCCCCAGGAAACAGCATGCGTGTGCACACTCAAACTCACACCCAGACGCTGCCCAGGCCCCCCCTGCCCCCCAGGAAGGGACGATTCCCTTCTCCCACGTGCCTGTCCCAGAGGAGCCCCTGCAGCTCGGGGGGGGGCTGCTTCCTCCTTCGGGGACCGCCAGCTCCCTCCCTCCCTCACCCTTCACCCTCTCTCCATAAACAACATGCCGATACCTCCCGGCACCTGGGTACAGAGGCACCCCTGACCTGTCCCCGCTGGGCTGGGGACCCCTCGCACGTCGTTACAGGGCAGGCGGGACAGCAGTGGACACGAAGGTAGTCCCATAACAGACCCCCCTGGGGCAATGAGGAGAAGGGAAGCACATGGGCTGGCCCCGAAAGGATGGGGGGGTGCAGGTGGGAGGGGTGGGGAATTTACTCTTAATGGGTGCAAGGTTTCTCCTTGGAGTGACGAAACAGCTCCGGCCGTGGACGGTGGTGATGGGAGCACAGCACTGAGTGTGGCTGCAGCACTAAGCTCTACAAGGGAAAATGGTTCAGATGGGAAATTCCTGTATCATGCATAGGCTAGCATAATAAGAAAAAAACCTTAAATAAATAAAAGGCGAAGGGGTCCTCCCAGAGGGGCAGGGCGAGTGGCCCTTCAGGCTGCTGGAACACGCCTGGGCCACAGGCACTGGGACGGGCCGTGACCCCAAGGAGGGATGTGAGGGGGCAGCCAGGGGGTGCCTGAAGTTTCCGCAGGCCTGAGCACCCAGGAAGCGGGACCAGGCCCAGGTTTTGTTCTGAGGGAGAGGAAAGCAGCGATGGGAGGGAATCAGGTTCATTTTTATAGAGCCTTTATGTGGGAAATTGAATGTTTTTTCCCCCAGGGAAAAGACAGAAACGCTGATGCCGGCAATTTCAGCGGCTGTCATTCCCCGGGCTGGGATACTGCGGCAGGGGGCTTTGGCAGAACAAGCCCTCCGGGCTCTTCTCTTTCTTTCTCCCTTTCTCTGTGCCCAGCCCTAGCCCCCAGCCAGCTGCCCCTCTCCCTCCCCGTGTTCCCCAACAGTCATGCCTGGTGACCCCCAGATTCGTGCCTGCTGCTCCTCAAGGCGTCTCAACCTACAAGCCATCCTCACTGCCCCGACTCCAGGTCCCAGCCTCCCCCCTTCCTGGAGTTGGAAACAACACAGCCCTCCAGTTCCTGGGACCCCCAAACCTGGATCCTGCTTCCTACGGAGTAGCATGGGAGGCCCGGGGGCTGGGAGGTGGGGGCTGTGGACGAGGGGGAGTGGGGATGGGGGAGCACCTCCTCTCCTCAAGGGCACAACTAACCCGCAGCATATGATCCTGTTAAAATATTAATCTTCATCTAGCCGGGAGGCCGGGCAGCCCTGAGACAAGTAATAAAAGGCCACAGCAGCTGACCAAGTGGACAGTGGCCCCGCTGACAGCCCCTGCTGCCGGCAAGGTCAGCTCAGGCCCCAGGAACCGGGAAACGACCATCCCTGGGCCGGTCCCCGCAGAGGGGTGATGCCTGCAATGACACTGGATGGTTCCAAAGTGGGGTGAGGGGTGGCTCATCTCTTGGGTGGGATGGGGGGGTACCTCAGCCCTTCCCCCAGTGTCCCCAGAAGGCCATGGCCCTTTGGGAGGGACTCCCCATCCTCTGGCCATTGCCTCTCTCCTAGGAGACATCATGGGCACCAAAGGCTGCAGCCACCTGACCCCCTGCTCGGAGCCCGGCCAGTCCCCAGGCCTCCTGGTAAGTGGGGCCTGTCTGCATGTGGCTTCTGGTAGCCACCCCCCGACACTGCCCCCCGATACTCGCTGTAGGCTAAGAACTGCAAGCGCACAAGGATGAAACACACACACACACCACCAATCTCCTGGACTGCTGGAATTTCCCCAGGCTGGAGGACGCAGAACCTGCCTGCACCCGGCCCTGTGTGCGCACCAAGGGTCACCCGCCACGTCCCCCAGTCAAATTCTTCTTCCCCCTGTACTCTCCTGTTGGGACTTTGCACCTAGAACCAGCTGGTCTCCTTTCAGCATCCTCAAAAGCTGTTGGTGTGTCAGCCATGCTGCGCTCAATGCCCTGAAGGTCACTGGACCCGGGAGGCAGCAGAGGCCAGACTAGCCAGGACTTCGCCTTGTTTGTCACCATGTAAAATTGCAGGGTGACCTGCATGACTCCCCCACTGCCGGGGACAGCCCACGCTATCGGAGCCCCCCGACCTGTGCCCACCCCTCTCCGCAGGGCTTCCCAAGTTCCCAGTGGTCGGAGAAGGGAGGAAGCAATTTCCATTTTCAAAATATCCCTCCAGTTATAAAATTGATCATGGTGATGATACTGGAAGCCATTGATTGTATGGCGTGGGAATATATCTCGATAAAATTGCATTTAAAAATGTAAAATATATATATATCCTCCAGCTGCTGCTGTGCAGAGCAGAGCCAGCCCAGTGGGGAAACCATTGCATGCCATGCTGACTGCACTTCATCTGTGCATGGAGAAGCATCTACCAAATGCCTCCTGTGTGCTGGTCTCCATGCCCGGTGCCAGGGCAGTGCTGCCCACAGCCCAGGGCAGGGACAGAGACACGTCGCAGCTCTAAAAGAGAGTGGGCAGCACTGCGGGGGGGCGGTGCTCACGGGCTGGGCCCTGCTCACCTGTACCAGCCGAGGACTCCTCTGGCATCGGCTCCTGCAGGGCATCAGGGACCCCCCTAAGCAACAAAACAAGTTTCTCATTTCTCTTCAAGGAGTGGCCTTCAGCAACCTTCTCTGCCACCAAGACTGGTTTGCCCATAACCACTGCAGCCGGGGCCAGCCCTCTCTAAGCTCTCGTCCCCCCGAGTTCAAGGGAGTCGCCCCACTTTCAAAAACAGCTGGGTCTTCTCTCCAGTCAACACAACGAGCAGTCTCACCACCCTCCCCCTCTCTGCGTGGGACATGACTCCCAGGGGTGTGGACCTTCCTGGCAACGTGGGACAGAGATCTTGGAATAAGCGGAGACTCAGCATCAAGGGATTGAGAAAAACCCTAGAATGAGCTGAGACTTAGCATCAAGGAATTGAGAAAACCTTCTCGACCAAAAGGGGGAAGAGGGAAATGAGACAAAGTGTCAACGGCTGAGAGATTCCAAACAGAGTCGAGAGGTTATCCTGGAGGTTATTCTTATGCATCAAGTAGATATCATCTTGTTATTCAAGATGTAATGGAGAGGCTGGAGGGAACTGCCTGAAAATGTAGAGTTGTGTTCCAATAGCCATGTTTCTTGAGGATGATTGAATAATGATACAGCTGTAACAATGTGACTGTGTGATTGTGAAAACCTTGTGTCTGATGCTCCTTTTATCTACCTTGTCAACAGACGAGTAGAATATATGGAATAAAAATAAACAATAGGGGGAAGAAATGTTAAAATAAATTTAGTTTGAAATGCTAGTGATCAATGAAGGCAAGGGGTAAGGGGTATGATAGGTATAATCTTTTTTTTTTCTTTCCTGTGTTCGTTTTATTTCTTTTTCTATTGTCTTTTTGTTTCTTTTTCTGAATTAATGCGAATGTTCTAAGAAATGATGAATATGCAACTAGGTGATGATATTGTGAATTACTGATTATGTATGTTGTTTTATTTTGTTTCTTTTTTTTAATTAATAAATTTTTTAAAAAAAGAAGTGACACTCACACACACACAAAAAAAAAAAAACAGCTGGGATGACGTAAGCAACGTACCCAGACACCCCCTAGCACGGGGCAACCGATTCTTGGCTCCTAAAACCTGTGTCCACTAAAAGGAATAAAAGGCCCTTGAGAAATGGCTGCTTCCAGGGCTAGACAGGAAACAGACGAGATGAGCCCGGAGCACCTTACCCCAAGTAAAGGTACCCCAAAAAAGTGCACAATGAGGGTATTTCAGATGGACACGGGAGCCAACAGAAAGCACTTTCAGTGGCCAAAACTGGAACGATTTGAGCAATCAATTAAATAAAGCCACATTGGATTAGAACACTGACGTATCAAATAAATATCCATGAGCCCAACTGATGTAAATAAATGATTGACTATTTGATTCATGGGGGGAGAGTAGACAAAGTTCCTGCTCAGCATAATTCCAAATAATGCATGGAGGTACGGAAGGAGGGGAAGCAGAACTTTCTGCTCCTCCGGTGCAGGCTTTGCATAGCAACTACCTTCCAAAGAGGACAGCGTGAAATGGCGAGGGGGAAAAAAAGTCTCATTATGGTAGAGCAAGCTGGCCAACACGCCTCAGCCAGGTGGCCAAGGTCAGCGTGGACAGTGATAAGGCAGGCTGATGGGATGGACTCTTAATGTGCTGAGATGAGAAAGATACTTTATCTCTTTGGCCTTCTTCCCAACCTATAACTCAGTGTAGTGATGAGAATATCATAAAAATGAGGGACAGTCTACCAAAATATCTGACTCCTCAAAATTGTCAGGTTCATCAAAAACAAGGAAAGGCTGATAAACTGTCACAGCCAAGAGAAACCCGGAGAGACATGATGACCAAATGAAATGTGTATCCTGGATGGAGTTCTGGATATTAGTGAAAACTAAGGGAATCTAAATAAAATATGGAGTTTAGTTACTGATAATATATTGATAACGATTCATTCATTGTGACAAATGTACCCCACTCATGTAAGATAGAAAGTGGATTCACGGTGAATGGGAACTCTCTGTACTATTGCACAACTCTTCTGAAAACCTAAAACTGCTCTAAAATTAAAAGTTTATTTAAACGGAATGTTTTGCCTAAATAGAAAGTATGATAAATGTCTGCATACACGTTCCCTCTAAATGTGTTCATTCATTCATTCAGCAAAAGTGCACTGGGTAACCATGCCGTGCGGGTGTCACACCAGCCTCCGGAGACATGACCTGAGCAAGAGGCATGAACCCCTTCCTTGGGGAGCACCAAGTCCACCTCTCTCTGTCTCAGTTACCTCATCTGTAATGTGAGGATATTAATAACCCTTGCCCGAGAAATAATCAACATGCAAGAGAAGGGGTAAAGAGAAACAATTTATTTGTGACAAACACAAACAATAAAAGACTTATCAAAAATTACCTTCCAAAAGCAGATGTTCAAAGAAACATACATTACCAAATATACAAAGAACCGATGGAACCATACAGCTCAAGGTCGAGAGCCCACTAAATAAGAGATCAAAGACCATAAGCAGTCAGCACATACGGAGTTAGAGAGAAGAAATCGTGACATGGGAAATGTGCCAGCCTCTCTGGCTTCCTACTTTAAGCTATCATTACTTGCATGTTAAGTTACACAAAGGGAATAAAAAATAAAACCCATTGGAACAGAGTTTCTGTTTGGCGGAAAACAAGACAAAAAAACCAATGTAGACAGCACAGGGCCTGGGGGTCAGTGGTCTTTTATTAACCACCACTGCTATAGTCTTTCCTGAGAGCACGAGAGAAATCTAATAAAAACCAAACTGCCTTTATATCCTTTGTCCAATAGTCCCTCTCTGGGTACTGAACCCCAAGGAAACAATGTAAATATATTTTTTAATAGAAAACTTAAAAGTCAGTGATACCAAGCTATCTGCAGCTTCACTCTAAAGAAAAAGTAAGCCACCCCAAAACCCAGCTATAGGAAAGTCATTAAGCTAACACTGGTAAGTTGGTGACATCTAGTAGTGCTTCAAAGCTGGGGCTCAGGACTCAGAGCACCTGGTTCAGGTCTTGTTACCTCCACTCACTGAGTGACCTTAACCTCTCTCTGCCTCAGTTTCCTCATCTGTAATGTGAGGATATTAATAACTCCGACCTTCAAGAACTATGTAGAAGCTTGAATGACCTCATGGATACAGCCCCCAGTGCTTGAGAGACAGGAAATGCACTATAACTATTGGCAACAATCAACCATTACAAACTATTTTCATTGACGCTACCTAAAATCAACGATTACAGATTATTTTCTTTGAAATACTCTGTGAAATCGGGGAAGAAGGAAACCAAATGTTCATCATGTTCCTTGTGACAAAACGTGAAATAGAGGCAAGAAAACAGTTACCCCAAACCAGACCCTATGTGCCCTCTCCAGGAGAGACCCAGGCAGGAAGGAAAAGGTAAGCAGGAGACAGAATTCCCATGGGGCCCAGCAGGAGACAATGGGTAGAGGATCACCCTCACTCCTCTCACACCTTCTGCCCCTGAATCTGGCCAGGCCCTGGACTCATCCCTGGAACCCGACCTCAGCTCCAGGTTCGCTCGTCTTCCCTCCTGCCCTTCCTTGCTCCACCAGCCACTGCATATCATCCCCCTGCTTAAAATCCAGAGGTGCCTCCCAGAGCCATTATTATATTAGCTATTTGGATGAGATCAGGTGAGAGGGACAGAAAACCCAAATAATGGTGCTTCAACAAGAAAGAAAAAAGTTGGTTTCTTTCTGTCTGGAAGAATGGTGCCAGGGGGCTGAGCCGCCCAAGGCTGGCCTGGCCACACTGCCCTAGGATGCCCTCGGGAACCAGGCTCACCCTGGAGAGCCCCGTCCCCCCATCCCAGCTCAGGAGCAGCGTCTGAGATTCAGGAAACAGGACAGAGAAAAAATCAGAGACAAGTGAAGAAGCAGCCACCGCGCTTCAGTGAGGGCTGTCACATGACACGGTGTCCCCATTTCATTGGCCAAAATGTAGTCACGTGGCCACCTGTAACTGCAAGGGATGCTGGGAAATGTAGTCTTTCGTCATGGCAGCCATTTTATCGCAGCAGATGGAAGAACAGATTTTAGGGGTCCATTAGCCGTCTCCACCGTGGCATAAAATCCTGACTCCTCCACAGCCTCCAGGCCCCTGGCCTGCCCCCGCCCGCCTCCCGGCTGACAGCCCGAGCGCTCGCCTCCTTCTCTGGACCCCGCCACGCTCCCTGCTCCCCTCCCTGTCTCCCCCAGAAAGCTGTGTCCCAGTCCCCACTCCCAGCACCTGCCAGCGTGACCTTGGTTGGTAAAAGGATCTTTGCAGATGTAACTTGAGCTCTCGAGATGAGACCACCCCAGATTTAGGGTCCACCCTAAACTCAATGACCAGTGGCCTCATAAGAAAAGGGAGAGGAAGCTTTTGGCGCACACAAGGCAGACAGCCGGGTGCAGGTGGAGGCGGAGATGGGAGGGATGTGTCTCCAAGCCAAGGCGCTCCAGGGAATGCCAGCAGCCCCCGAAGCCAGGAGAGAGGCATGGGATGGTCATTCCTCACTGCAGCCCAGGGAAACTCACACCCTCTTCTCCGGGCTGAGCCCGTCCTTCGGGGCCGGGTGAGAATGTCAAGCTCTGAGAGAAGCCTTCTGGATTCTTGCCCCCCAACGCTCATGTAAATTAAGCCCCCTGCCCCCGCCCCACTGTTCTCTCCTGTCCCTGAGGCTGCAGGCATCCAAGTGCAGGTATCTGCTTTATTCATGGGGGGCCATGTCCCCCTAGGCCATAAAGCTCCAGGAGGGAAGTAACTTCCCTCCATGGTTCTCCCACACCCCAGCCCTGCAGAATTCCTGACCAGAGCAGCCACTTGGTGTCTGAAGCCACGCGTGGGTGGCCAGCTTCTCCTGTGATTCTCAAACACCAGGATGCGTAAGAGTCGCGGGGCGTGTGCTGTGTGCGGACCCCTCCCCAGGAAGGCAAATGGGTGGGCTCAGGGAGGAGGGACCCAAGAATCTGCCCAGGGGCCCCACATGCAGAAACCCCGGCGACACCCCAAGAAGGCTGTGCTGGCGGATTCTGTGACATCATCGTGAGTGCATTGGGTTTTGCCACTCCCAGCCCCACGGGAGGACACCCGGGTCAGGGGAGGAGCCCGTCGGCTCCCAGCTGATGCCAGCCCACGGGCATGAGGCGGGTGGCACCGGCTGGCAATCAGGAGTCCTCTGTTTGAAGAGTCAGGTGCGCACATAATCACATTTCCCAAGATATCCAGGCTAAGACGGGCCAAGTGACCCTGGGACTTTGCTCTCCTCCTCGGGAGCCACCAGCCCCGTGCATCTGCACGCTGGGAGAGCCCATCATGAGACACCCGGCCGTCCTGCTCACTGCAGCGCTGACTGCCCTTCTCGCCCCGGGGGCTGCAGTGCCCGTCCCCAGGCAGGGCTCCCGGAACAAGCTGCTCCTTGTGTCCTTCGACGGCTTCCGCTGGAATTATGACCAGGATGTGCAAACCCCCGACCTGGACGCCATGGCACGCGACGGGGTGAAAGCCCGCTATATGACGCCGGCTTTCGTCACCATGACCAGCCCCTGCCACTTCACCCTGGTCACGGGTGAGTGTTCGCCCCGGGCATGGGGCGTCGCGGGTGGCGGGGAGGCCTGAGAGACCAGGGGACATCAGAAGGATCCCAGAGCACAGAGCTCTGTCCCAAGCACCATTTAGGGACAAAAGAGGGACGGTCCCTGCTCCAAGGAGGGGACGCTCTCCCTGGGGAGATACAAGACATGGTCAAGGGCACTTGGGCTAGTGACAGCAGGCAAGCTCAAAACACCCAGCGGTCGCAGTCTACAGAGGGTGGCAATCCAGGAGGGCTCCTGGAGGAGGTGGGTGTGGCCAGGAAGCAGGAAAGGACCCCGGCTCCAAACCCCTGCTCCCCCTTCAGGCCTGGCTGCCTTCTGCTTGGCCTCCTTCTCTCTCTCCGGACCTCTCCATTCCTCTACCTCTCAAGCCCCTACCAGATCTGCCCTGGGCTTCTTCAACTCGTAAAAGTTTCAAAATAGTACGGGCACGAAATGCCAAAGAAAAACCATCAAACCACCACCCAGGGTGTTAGAGAATGGAAAGTGAGCCCCTGATCCTGCCCCAGCCATCTCCCAACCCTTCCCAAGGGCCCCGAGGCTGCGGTTTCTTGTGCATCCTACTGGGACAGCGTGTCTTACACCAGCCTTCCCACGACTGCACCCCCTTTTCCTTCACAAATGACAGCAGCCACTTCTCCCTTCCACACACCATCTAATATATGGCAGATGGGAGTGGGAAATGGGGGGCACCCTTCCCCAGCCCTCCTTGCATAGCTTTTGTACATAGGTCCTGGTGTACGCATTTCCTATTCAAAAACTCAATTTGAAAAACAGCTCTTAGCGCTCCATGCAGTTCTTTCTAATCCCTGCCTAAGATGAAACTGTTTGGCCAGACCATAATTTATTTAACTCGTTCCTTCCCGATGGCTGCTTGGGTCGCTCCCACTCTGGGCTGCAAATGATGCTCACGCATGTGCACAGGCCTGAGTGCTCGAGCTGCGGAGCAATCCCGGAGGGTACGCGTCCGAGAGCACGAGAACTGCCCATCCCGGAGTGTGAGAAAGTCTGCCCCACCCCCCACCACCGCTCCCCTGCACCCCCAAAGCCCCGGGGACCCGTGCTCACCGTGCTCGGCCCCTCCATGTCTGTCTCCCCGCTGTCCCCCACCTCCCACCCCCAGGCAAGTACATAGAGAACCACGGGGTGGTCCACAATATGTTCTACAACACGACATCCAAGCTGAAGCTGCCCTACCACGCCACGCTGGGGATCCAGAGCTGGTGGGACAACGGTAGCATCCCCATCTGGATCACTGCCCAGAGGCAGGTAATGCCGTCCCCAGGGACGCCAGCGGGCCGGGTGGGGGCCAGGGCCGCAGGAGAGCCACGGCAGACCCGTTCCACATTCCCAGCAGAGGCGGGTGCGGAGTGGGGCCGTACAGTGGGTGAGGGGTGGGTGCCTGGTTAACACACAGCCCTAGGGCGGGCCACCATGGCTCAGCAGGCAGAGTTCTCGCCTGCCATGCCGGAGCCCCGGGTTTGATTCCCGGTGCCTGCCTGTGCAAAAAAAAAAGACACAGCCCTAGCCCAGGTCAGACCCACCGAATAAAAGACTGTGAGGCCCTCCCTGGAGATGTGGGGCCAAGGACGGGCTGACTGTACCACCCTCCCAAGCTGAGGGACAGCAGGTCCTGGGACCATTCAGCTCAGGTGGGTCACTCCAGGGAGCAGCCCGGACACGTGCCCTGCCCACACCCCTCACAGAACTCAACAGCTCAATACTAAGGGAGCAAAGACAAAGTAATAAGAGAAGGACCCCAGTTCCTGTGCCCAGGAACCCCGCCATCTTGGAAGGCCAGATGCATTCCTAAGTGAAACAGCGATCAATCTATGGAAAGACAGACAGATGGCCAGAATGAAGGCTGGAAGGGCGGTGGCTGGGACCATGGTGGCAGGCAGGAAGGGAAGGCTCTCCTGGAGGCTCCATGACAAAGAGGGACCCACCTGGGGGACACTTTACAGCCATCAGTCATTTGGTCCCGAGCTCACTGGGACCCTGTTTCCTCCTCTATAAATACTTCCACTCGTGATAACCTGAGATTACAGACGTGCAAAAGGCCTTTCAAAAGTAGCAAAGCAGGAGGGCCACGGTGGCTCAGCAGGCAGAGTTCCTGCCATGCTAGAGACCCGGGTTCGATTTCCGGTGCCTGCCCATGCAACAAAAAAAAGAAAAAGTAACAAAGCTTCTTGGCTGCCCAGAGTTGGCAGGCAGATGGGAGGGAGGAAAGGGGAAGAAGTGGGGGGGGAGGGGGGATGTTGGGGGAGGAGGAGGAGGGCAAATGCAGCTGCTCCTGGGCATTCCGGGTAGTTGCAAGGTATAAAATCACCTGGAGCACAGAACTAGCAAGTACTGCATCCCTGCCCCTAGGAGGACTACAGGGGTGAGTCCCCCATCTGGCCATGTTTTCCCAACCCAGCAGCATGGAGTGCGGTCTCTAGTGTGTTTCTGCTTCTCGACACCTCCTGTCTCCTGCTTCATCCTCGAATGTGTGCACAGCGGCTCCCTAGCAGGTGCTCGGCCTGTTAGAGACACAGGAGGCAGCCGCGTGGCCTCGAGGTTTTAGAGCAACACTGAAAGGCGGCCTGGGAGCCTCACCTTGAACCAGTTTAACCACAGACGGCGGCGGGGTGGGGCTGGGGGTGCTGCTTCGTGCGCGCTGCGGTGGGCACCGCGGGACGGCCCAGCTCTGACGCTGCGTCGCCCCGACAGGGCTTAAAGACGGGCTCCTTCTTCTACCCCGGCGGGAACGTCTCCTACCAGGGCGTGGCGGTGACGCTGAGCCGGAAGGAGGGCATCCTGCACGACTACAAGGACGAGAAGGAGTGGCGAGCCAGCGTGGACACCGTGATGCGCTGGTTCACGGAGGAGGGCCTGGACCTGGTCACGCTGTACTTCGGGGAGCCGGACTCCACGGGACACAAGTTCGGGCCCGAGTCCCCCGAGAGGAAGGCCATGGTGGAGCAGGTGGACCGGACCGTGGGCTACCTACGCAGCAGGATCGCCAGCCACGGCCTCGCCGGCAGCCTCAACCTCATCATCACCTCCGACCACGGCATGGCCACCGTCCACAAAAACGCCAGCGACCTGGTGGAGTTCCACAAGTTTCCCAACTTCACCTTCAAGGACATCGAGTTCGAGCTGCTCGACTACGGGCCCAGTGGGATGCTCCTGCCCAAAGAAGGGCTGCTGGACAAGGTGTACGCCACCCTCAAGCACGCCCACCCCAGACTCCACGTCTACAGGAAGGAGGACTTCCCCGCGTCCTTCCACTACGCCAACCACCCCAGGATCACCCCGCTGCTCATGTACAGTGACCCTGGCTACGTCATCCACGGGGTGAGCCGCCAGCTGCGTCCCCCACGGCCAGCCGGTCCCCAGTCCCAGGGGCGGGTCACAAAAGGACGCAGCTGTCACAGCGTGGAAAGGGGCACGTTCGGGGTGGACGGGGCGGAGGGAGTCCAGCCATAGGACGGTGCGGAATTGGGGAGACAAGAGTGAGAAGCCTCAAGTCCCGTGGGCAGAGGCCCACGGGGAGGGGATGCTAAAGCGGGAGCAAGGCCCAGCCTAGGGAGCAGTCCCAGGAGAGGAAGCAGCCAAAGTGAGGATTCCTCAAGGCTGGTGCTGACAGCTCTTGAGCCATTCATTCCCTCAGGGGGGTCGCTCATCTCACCGTCATTTCGCCCGGGCCCTCTCTTTGGGGAGACTGATCTTTCTGGGGCTCTGAGTGCAGGGAAACCCCCCTGCCCCACTTAATTCCTTCAGATGGCCACCTGTCAAGCTCGGAAGCCAACCTTCCCCGGGGAGGCGGGTGGTGAAGGGGCCGGGAGGGCCGGGGACGCTGCCCGCGAAAGCCCAGGCCCCGCGCTCGCCCCCTACAGAGGCTGAGCGTCCAGTTTAACAACGGGGAGCACGGCTTCGACAACGGGGACATGGACATGAAGACCATCTTCCGGGCCGTGGGCCCCAGTTTCAAGAAGGGCCTGGAGGTGGAGCCCTTCGACAGCATCCACGTGTATGAGCTGATGTGCCACCTGCTGGGCATCAAGCCCGAGGCCAACGACGGGCGTCTCAGCACCCTGCTGCCCACGCTCCACTCAGGTGAGGACAGGGGTGTCTCCCCCTGTGGGTCCTGCCCACCCCGTAACACATGGGCTCTGCCTGGAGCTTCCTCCTTCCCTATCCCTGGGTCCTGGCGGGAACCGGGGCCCAGACATTCTGACAGCCCTGGACAGCAGGGGAGCACCCCACATGTCCCAGGGATGCAGCAGGGAGAACAGGCAGGTGTGATGGGTCCTGGTATAAGATGGGGAAACTGAGGGCCAGTGCATGAAGTGGACAGCCCGGCTAGCGTTTCCTTTCTGGAGTTTTCCCTTTCTCTGCCCTCTGCCGCTGCACCTACCCTGTCCCTACCCCGTGCTTCTAAGGGACAAAGGCCACCTGACAGCTGACAAGAGGGCAGACCCTGGGAGGACTGGCTGAGAGTGGACAGACATCTCGAGCAGGGGCTGCAAGGGGCCATGTGGGATGGCGAGGAGGCCAGGATGGGGCAGACAGAGAGGGGGCGGTAAAAGGTGGGGCCAGGGTCTGTGCAGTGCAGCAAGGCGTTCATGGAGAGCCTGGACCCCCACACAGGAAGTTGGAAGTCGGGGTGAAACGACACTGCTGCATGCCCTCTCTAAGCTGGGTCTCCGCTTCCCTTAGGGTCTGCTGTCCAGGCACGTTGCTGGCCCCGTTTGCTGATGGGACTGCTGGTGGCCTGGATGCTTCTGGCCACGACCCCATAGTGCCCCGCAGTTCAAGGTCAGAGGCTCAGCGCACGGGGGTTGGGGACGGCGCTGTCCTCCCTGCATTCCACACAACATCCCTCTACAAACCTGTGCAGCCAGCCCAGAGCCGCTGGCCCTGCCTGGCAAGTGCCCCAAGAGGGCTGAGTCCTGGGACATTAAGGCAGGATCCCTCCCAGCCTCTCTGCTTTGGACTGTGGGAGGGACCCCAGCAATCCCTCCATTCCCTCACCCCATCCCCAGACACCACAGCAGAGCTGCCTCCCCCGCCCCTCCTTTCCGCCAAGGTCTGTGTGCATGTCTGGGGACAATAGAGGACCCAGAGGCCCTTTCAGTGTTCACATCTGTGTTCCGGGAATACACATGGGGACTGGCCTCCCCGAGCGTCATGGCTGCTGGGTGACAACCCCCTCGTTCTGCCCCATGGAGTCAGCTCTTCTTGGCAAAGGAGAAAAGATCAGTCATTCACTCTGAAAGTCTGTACTGGAGTTGACTCATTGCCGGCCTCTGAGGAAAGCAAGAGGCCCTGAGCTCTTGAGTTCATATCATATGCTGGGGCAGGACAGATAAGCAACCAGGACATATCATATCACCATAAGGCAGAGAGGGACAGGGTGGGGCTGGTTTGAGGTAGCCTGGACAGGAAAGGGCTCTCGGGGGGTGGCCCCTGGGGTGACACCTGAGTGATGAGGAAAGGGCATGCCTAGCTCTGACGAGAAGATTCCAGGAGAGGGAAGGGTGAGCACAGAGGCCCAGTGGACGGCCTGGATCGGTGTGGTCTAGGAAACGAAAGAAGGCCAACATGGCAGGGGTCAAGAACATGGGGACAGGCTAGGAGGAGCTCGCCACCAGCTATGTCATCTGGATGCCTCCCTGGACTCCGTGGGAAGGCAGCAAGCAGGCAGGCGCCCTGACACGGGGATGTGACGCTGTCTGGTATAGATGTTTAAAAGAACACTCCCAACTGCTGACAGGAGCCTGGGAAGCAAGCAGAGGGTCTGTTAGGAGACCCTGGGGGGCAGGCGTGGGCCCAAAGAAAAGCAGACAGCTGCAGGGTGCCTAAGAGGCACAGCAGCCGCATTTCCCCGAGACAGCACATGGAAGGGCCGGGGGAAAGGGGGAGGTGAAAATGAGTCTGAGGTTTGGGGTCTGAGCATCTTGGCGAAGCATGGGCCCACTTGAGGAGGTATGAGATCGGGGAGTGGCAGGGGTCGGGGCCCGAGTCCTGTTTCAGCCTGACCCGTCCCCGAGGCCCACTTGGGGGCAGTCGCTCACCAGCCACGGTACGTGTGTGATTCTGTCACCTGCTCCGTGATCTGGGCTGGGATTTAAAAGTGAGGGGTGTCAGCATCCTGGGACCTGATGAGCTGAGGCCCCAGCCAGAGGGGGTGGGGCACGGAGAAAAGGGGGGAGCCCACGCCAGGGATCCCCCTGCCCGTCCTTGAAAAGGAGTGAGGTGGAAGGGAAGCCAGAGCTTGCCCCGGCATGGAATCAGGACAGGGACATGTTCCCAAAAGGAGCCAGGCATTCACTGCCAGACGCCAGAGCTAGAAGGAGCCGGAAGACGCCTCACCTCCCCCTCTCTCGTCTGATGAGGACGCTGAAACCCAGAGAAGCTAGCCGACGACTCTTAGTGTCACCAGAAAGTGGCAGAGCTGTGTCTCCACACTGTTTTTCTAAATTCTTAGTCCCAGGTACTTTCATCAATACCACTAGTTCTCTGTGCTTCTCGGGGATCTGATCCTGGAAGCTTCTGGAATAAGGAGGGGCTGAAGTAAGGTTTCTATAGTCCTGCAGAGCCCACAAGACACGTCCACATCATTTGTTCTCCAAAAGGTCCGGAGGTGGGCTCCACTGATGTCCCTGTTCAGACTCTGGGGCATGGGGTGGAGAGACAGCTGCAGTGGCCAGCTGGCAAGTCTGATCTCTGTGCCAAAACGAAAAGCCCCAACTCCTGATATGTGGCTTCGACCTGGCCAATTTCAGGCTCCCACCCAGATGCCATTGAAGGCGGAACTGGGTGGCAATGCACAGAGCCGGCTCTCCAAAGCACGTGGCTGGGACCTGTCAGCTCCCGGGCTAGAGCTGGGGACCAGGGCTGCTGGCTGTGGGCCGGTCTCCTTCCCCTAAAAGCACTGCTCCGGGGGCCTGGCCCTGGTCAAAAGGGACCTGGCCTCACCAGCACCGACCCACAGAGCTCTCCTCCCTAGCAGCTTTAGGGGCTACACAGGCCATCAGACCTGCCTCCCTTCTGGGGATCCTCGGAAGTGTACCCCCACACACCCTGCCCCACCCCTGCACCCACCCTGTGCCCACCCACAGCCCAAAGGTCCAGCCAAGAGTCAGGAATTCTCGTCAAGGCCTGCCATGAGTGCTTCTGTCCACTGTCAGCCCAGCGGCCTTCCAGGCGCCCTCCTAAGTCTCCTCCTCTCCCTCCGCAGCTGCCTCACCCCACCGCACCCCAGACCTGCCCTCGCCCGGCCCTGCCCCCGCCCCCGGTCTCACGCGCCTGTTTGTTCCTCCAGGCCCATCCACCTCTCCCACCTCCTCCAGAAGCTGGCCCTGCCCGCCGGCTCCGGGCCGCCGTTCGCGGGAGGGTCCGCTGGGCACCTATGGTCTCCCGGTTTAGCGCCGCCGTCCGCCTTGCACCCCGACCCCCAGCCCATGCTGGGCCGCTCGAGGCCGGCATTAAACCCTTGGGCACGGGTCGACGCCTCTGGACGCGCAGGCCCATCTCACCCGCCCTCCGTCCCCGCGAGCACCCCTCGGGCCCCTCCGCCCGCGCCGCCGCCCCTTCTCCGCCCCGGCACAAAGCGGCGCGCTCGGCGGTCCTGCCCTCGACGGCCACGTGGGGGCGCGCGGGAGCCGGGGCGCGGCTGCGGGGAGGGGCGGCGGGCGGCGCCGGGGAAGCCGCGGGGCTCTGGTCTCCCGCTCCCGGCCGCGGCTTACGAGCGAGCAGGCGGGCGGGGCGGGGCGGGGACGAGGCGGGGGCCCTGGCCCCTTGCACCCCGGACCTCGAATGCGGACGACTCCGACCCCAGGGTGCCAGGCCCCCAGGGCGAGCCAGCTCCTGCACGCGGGACCACGGTCACGGGAGAGCGCCGTGGCCCCGGCGAAAGGCCAGATGCGAATAAAGGACCAAGCCCCCTAATTACCGAATGGACCTTGGCCAAGTCACAATAGCTGACATGGGTGCCATTCTTTTTTTCTAAAGCCCGCTGGTTTCATTACAGCCTCACAAATTGGCCCCAATGTATAATAAAGTCCTAATTCCTTACCACGGTTAACAAGCACAGTGCAGCCCACCAGGCCGGTGTGTGTGTGTGTGTGTGTGTGTGTGTGTGTGTGTGTGTGTGTGTGTGTGTGTGTGTGTGTGTGTGTGTGTGTGTG
>PVIY010035977.1:0-25858 GCA_004026745.1 Myrmecophaga tridactyla
TGAGTCTCAGCTCATTCTAGGATTTCTGTCCCATGTTGCCAGGAAGGTCCACACCCCTGGGAGTCATGTCCCACATAGACAAACATAGACAGGGGGAGGGTGGTGAGTTTGCTTGTTGTGTTGGCTGGAGAGAGAGGCCACTTCTGAGCAACAAAAGAAGCTCTCTTGGGGGTGACTCTTAGGCCTAATTTTAAATAGACTTGACCTATCCTTTGTGGGATTAAATTTCATATGAACAAATCCCAAGACTGGGGACTCAGCCTATAGCTTTTGGTTGTCCACACCACTTCTGAGAATATCAAGAATTCAAATTGGGGAGGTTGAATTTTCCCCCATTCTCACCATTCCCGAAAGGAACTTTGCAAATACTTTTCTACTCACTGATCAAATCACTCTGGGATTCTTCGGCTGCTTTCAATTCTTTTGGTTATATATTTAGATATGGGATTGCCAGATCATATGGTAATTTTGTACTTAACTTTCTAAGTGTCACTGTTTTCCACAGAGCTGCACCATATTATATGCCCACTAAAAATGAACGAGTTTTCCTGTGCTCCATATCCTTTTCAGTAATTCTTAATTTTTCCTTTCCTTAAGTAATTGCAACTGTAGTGGATGTGATATGATATTTTCTTGAGATTTTGATTTGCTTTACACTAATATGTAATGATATTGATCTTATTGGCCATTTGTGTATCATGTTTGGAGAAATGTCTTTTCAAGTCTTTTGACCATTTTAAAGTGGTTTTCTAAAAATGTCTTTTTGTAGTTGAGTTGTTAGGATTTCTTTATATCACACCCTTATTGGATACTGGTTGAGAACCACTGGGCTATTGGAATGTACCTTCTCTAGCTGGGCCCCAGAGAACCGTTGCACATCAAGTTCCGAGGAAATAAACATCTCCATGGTAGAAAAAAATATATAAAAAAAAAGATCGCAACAGATGCCACAAAGAGGCAATACACCCTTATACCTTGAAGACTGGAAGAAATGAGATTGGATCCATGGTCCTTCAGCAAGTGCTATTGTCAATTTGAGAATGTGAAAGAACTATGTTTCATATGTCTAAAGAAATAAAAGAGATATTGGAAATATGAACAAGAGCAACAACAACAGCAAAACCCTTATTAGATACATGGCTTCCAACTATTTTCCTTCCACTATGTAGACTATATTCTTTCTTTCATGGTAGGGTCCTTTGATATGAAATTATTTTTAATTTTGAAGAAGTCCTGTTTGTACAGTTTTTCTTTTATTGATTAAACTTTTGGTATAGTCAAAGAAACCGCTGCCTAATGTAAGTTCCTGGAGATGTTTCCATAGCGTTTTTTCCTAGTAGTATTATAATGATTCTTATATGTAAATCTTTGAACCATTTTGAGTTAATTTTTTAATATGGTGTGATGTAGGGGTCTACCTTCATTATTTTACAAATGGATATCCAGTTTTCCCAGTACCTACTGTTGAAAACATGATTATTTCCCTGTAAGGGACACTTAGTAACCCTTGTCAAAAATCAACTGACCAGAGATGTGAGAGTCTAGCTCTGAATTCTCAATTCAATTCCATTGATGTATATATCTGTCCTTGTGCCAGTACCATGTTGTTTTGATTACCATCGATTTGCAATAATTTTTATATTTTTTTATTAGAGAAGTTGTGGGTTTACAGAATAATCAGGCATAAAATACAGGATTCTCATCCACCACCCCATCTTCAACACCTTGTATTGGTGCAGATCACTTGTTAAAATTGATGGGAGGGCGGGCCACGGTGGCTCAGCAGGTAGGAATGCTTGCCTGCGATGCCAGAGAACCTGGGTTCGATTCCCGGTACCTGCCCATGTTAAAAAAAAAAAAAAAATTGATGAGAGCAATTTTTTGTAACTTAACTATTTTTTAACAGTAGCTATCTCAGTAGCAATTGATGAAAGATTATTAAAGTAGTACTAATGACTATCATTCATGATTTATTTGGTGCATTTTTCTCATGCCACCTGTTCTGGTTTGAAAGTGTTGTGTACCCCAGGAAAGCCATGTCCTTTAATCCTGATTCAATATTGTAAGGAGAAGCTTTTAATTAGATTGTTTCATGGAGATTGACCCACTCAATTTTAATGAGATGGAGATATGGCTCCACCCATTCACAGTGGGATTTGATTAGATTATTGAGTCATTTTTAAAGGGGAAACGTTAAGAGAGAGCCAAAGCCGAAAGAGACACAGACTTTGGAAATGCCTGGAGTACTGACAAAGAGAGCAGATGCCTGAGACACTTATGTTTGGAGATGCAGAGGCTAGCAGATGTTGTCACTTGTCATGAGATGCTATGCAAACCAGAACCCAGATATTCTGGAGGAATTAAGTGGAGGCCCTCAGATGCTTAAAGATGAAATCACTGGCATAAGAAGCTGGAAGCAACGGAAACAGGAGCAAGGACCAGCAGACGCCAGCCACATGCCTTCCCATGTGGCAAACATTGACTTTTCTTGAGCTCGAGGTAACCTTCCTTGGATGCCTTAGTTTGGACATTTTTATGGCCTTAGGACTGTAAACTTGTAAGTTAAAACAACCCCATTTTAAAAGCTGCTCTATTTCTGGTATATTGCATTCCAGCAGCATTTGGCAAACTAAAATACCACTTTATCATTAATACATGTGTAAATGTCATACATTTGTTATAATTCATGAAAGAACGTTCTTACATGTGTACTATTAACTGCAGTTAATATCTATATTATCTACAATAAGATTCACTGTGTTATGCAGTCCTATATTTTATCTTCCAATTTTTATTCTAATAACATATTTGACCTAATGATTCCCATTTTAATTATACTCACCTATATATAATACAATGTTGTTAATTACACTCCTACTAACATGCCTTTCCAAACCTTTACAATCAACTCAAATAGAAATCCTGTACAAATTAACCGTCAACTCCCCATTCTCTAACCCAGACTATCCCCTCATAATCTATATTCTAGATTATCACTCTACGAGTTTGTTTATTATGATCAGTTCATATCAGTGAGATCATACAGTATTTGTCCTTTTGTGTCTGCCTTATTCACTTAGCATAATGTCCTCAAGTTTCATCCATGTTGTCACTTGCATCAGGACTTCATTGCTTTTTTAAAGATGAATGAAATTCCACTGTATATATAAACTGCATTTTATTTATCCATTCATCATTGATGGACACTTCAGTTGCTTCCATTTTTGGCAATTGTGAATAATGCTGCTGTGACATCAGTGTGTAAATATCTGTTTGAGTCCCTGATTTTAATTCTTCTGAGATATACCTAGTAGTGGGATTGTGGGGTCGTGCGGTTATTCTATTCTAAGCTTTCTGAGGAACTGCCAAACTGTCTTCCACAATGGCTGCACCATTTTACACTTATACCAGCAATGAATGAGCGTCCCTATTTTGCCACATCCTCCCCATCACTTGTAGATTTGTTTTGTTTTGTTTTTATTTATGAAATAGTAGCCATTCTAGAAGGTGTGAAATAATATTTTGTGGTTTTGTTCTGCATTTCCCTAATAGCTAGTGATGTTGAGCCTCTATCTTCTCATATGTTTTTAGCCATTCGTATATTATTTGGAAAGATGATTAAATCTTTTGCCCATTTAAAAAAGAATTATTGTATAACATATATACAAAGCAAAGAGAGAAAAAAGCAGTAGTTTTCAAAACACTCCTCAACAAGTACTTATAGGACACATCCCAGAGTTCGCCATGGGCTACCATACCATCATCTCAGATTTTTCCTTCTAACTGCTCCAGAACATTGGAGGTTAGAAGGAATAAATATTATTTTATGATCAAAATCACGTTTTTTTTTCTTTTTTGTGAAAAATAATGTATATACAAAAAAATAAATTAATTTCAAAGCACATCATCCCATTAGTTGCAAAACAGATTTCAGAGTTCGGTATGGGTCACAATTCCACAATTTTAGGCTTTTATCTTCAGCTGCTCTAAGCTACTGGAGACTAAAAGAAATATCAATATAATGATTCAGCAATCATACTCGTTTGTTAAACCCTACCTTCTCTGTATAACTAAACCATTACCTATGATCTTTCTCCCACTCTTCAGGGGTATTTAGGCTATACCAGTTCTAACGTTTTCATGCTGGAAGGGGCCTTCTATAATATGGAGTAGGGAGATGGGTCTAGCTGATGTTCTGGAGAGACTGGCCCCTCTAGTTTCAGGATTTATCTTGTCTAGGAACCCATCTGGAGGTTGTAGATTTCTGGAAAGTTACTCTAATGCATGGAAACTATAGAATCTTACATATTGCCCGAGGTGTTCTTTATGATTGGCTGGAATGGTTTTGGTTGGGATTTGGCAAGTTCTGATAGGTAGCAATGTCTAACTGAAGCTTGTGTAAGAGTGACCTCCAGAGTAAACTCTTGACTCTGTTTGAAATCCCTCAGCCACTGATACCTTATTTTTTGCACTTTTTCCCCTTTTGGTCAGGATAGCATTGTTGATCTCATGGCACAAGGGCCAGACTCATCCCTAGGGGTCATCTCCATTGCCCCCAGGGAGACATTCACCCATGGATGTCAGGTCCCACATAGTGGGGAGGGCAGTGATTTCACTTTCAGAGTTGGGTGTAGAAAGAGTGAGGCCACATTTGAGCAACAAAAGAGGTCCTCTAGAAATAACTCTTAGACATACCCATACGTAGACTAAGTTTCTCTGCTACATATATAAGCTTTACAAGAACAAGCCACAAGATCAAGGGCTTGGCCTATTGATTTCCATGTCCTTAATGGTTGACACAGTATCTGGGGTTTAATAGTTCTATATCTTTCTCCCATCCCTCAAGGGACTTTATCAATACTTTCTGATTATCTGCTTAATATATTCTAGGATGTGCCCAGGTGTTATATTACACTATAAAGGAGTAAAAGCTTTCATTCTTATTCTGGGTTCCCTGTGTTTTGATTGCTTAAATAGGCTATCCAGACAGGTTGAGTTAGATTATGTGCTACAGAAACTTTAGTTTTCAGACAGAATAAATCTTTCTTCCTTTGGTCTCAAAGAGTAGGGGAGGTTCTAAAATACAGACAATGTCTTCCTCACCCCTGTTTTCTGAATTACCTTAATCCCAACCTGATCATCTTTATATTTATCTCTTAAAACCAGGTTATACATATACAAAAGAGCCTCTCAAAATCTAGAAATAATAATTACCACTCCAGACTAAATGAGACTACTGTAGGAGCTTACAATCTAGGTGCCTGTTTTCTTACAAGCATTTACTAAAGGAGACCATACAATAGTTGCTCTTTTGTTTCTGCCTTATTTTGCCTCACCAAATGTCCCACAGGTTCATTCACAATGTTGCATACCTCAAAACTTCATTCCTTTTTGTAGCAGCATGGTATTCAACCATATGTATACATCATCATTTCCCAATCTACTTCTCAGTCAGTGCATCCTTCAGCTACCTGCATTCATTCGGCATAATGTATAATGTTCAAAGTCCATAGTCCATCAACACTCTCAATTTTAGGTAATTTCATTGTTCCCAAGAGAAAGGTAAACAATAAATACACGCTCAACAAATAGCAAATCTAAACTTCCCCTTAACTCTTGTCCCATCCCCCCATTATTTACCCGTGGTGTTGCTGTGGTACTGCTGATGTTTTTAAGTATAGCCCATAGTATACTATCTGTTTTCCCCTATAACTGAACTTAAAACACTCTTTGTACAAGAATCATACTTTTGAAGTAGTTCATGCAAGAACTCCTTTATATTTGTAGTGTTAATCAGTGGGGCACATAGGTCTGTACAACCCCTTTCAATCATATTCACCTTCAATATGGTGATATTATGTATAGATCCGCTAGTGGACTACCTTCACTTCCATCTATTCCCTTACATTTGAGTTCAACCTCATTAGCTAACTGTTCACCCATCTCTAGCTTCCATGCATCTCTAAGTCCCCTATATACTGTACTATAAGCCTACAATTTTACGTTTACCATGGTCATAAAAGTGAAGTCACACAGTATCTGTCCTTTTATGTCTGGCTTATTTCACTCAGCATTGTGTCCTCAAGGCACATCCATCTTGTCATGTGCTTCAGGATGTCATTTCGTATTACTACTGCATAATATTCCATCATATGTATATACCACATTTTGTTAAGGCACTCATCTGTTGATGGACACTTGGATCGTTTCCATCTTTAGGTGATTGTGAATAATACTGTGAACATCAGTGTGCAAATGCCTGTTTGTTGTCACTGCTTTCAACTCTTCTGAGTATATATCAAGGAGTGCTATTGTCAGGTTATAGGGCAACTCAATATTTGGTTTCCTAAGAAACAGCCAAACTGTCTTCTATAGTGGCTGTATCATTATACATTCCCATCAGCAGTGCAAAAGTGTCCCAATTTCTCCACATCCTCTCCAACATTGTAGTTTCCTGTTTGTTTAATAGTAGCCATTCTTGTAGGTGTGAGGTGATATCTCATTATAGTCTTGATCTGCATTTCCCTTATAGCTAATGAAAATGAGCTTCTCTTCATGTGCTGTTGAGCCATCTGTATTCGCTCTTTAGAAAAATGCCTATTCATATCTTTAGCCCATTATGTAATTGGGTTGTTTGTTCTTTTGTTGTTGAGTTGCATGATTTTTTATGTATACAGGATATCAAACCTTTGTTCAATCTGTGATTTCCAAATATTTCCCCCATTGAGTTGGCTGCCTCTTCACCTTTTTGGCAGTCATTTGAGGTGCAGAAGTATTTGATTTTGAGGAGTTTCCATTTATCTGTTTTTTCTTTTTTTGCTTGTGCTTTAGGTATGAAGTTTTGGAAGCTACCTCCTATTACTAGGTCTTGAAGATGTTTCCCTACATTTTCTTCTAGACACTTTATGGTACTAGTTATTATATTTAGGTGTTTGATCTGCTTTGAGTTAAGAGTGTAAGGTAGGGGTCTTCTTTCATTCTTTTGGCTATTGATATCCTATTCTTCCATGCCTATTTATTGAAAAGACCATTTTGTCCCAATTCAGTGGATTTGGGGCTTTGTGAAAAATCACTTGATTATAGATTTGATGGTCTACTTTTACTTTCTCAGTTTGATTGTGTGGGTCATAGTTCTATCTTTGTGCCAGTACCCTGCTGTTTTGATTACTGTGGCTTTATAATAAGTTTTAAAATCAGCAAGTGTTGATCCTCCCACTTATTTCTTCCTTTTTAGGATGCTTTTAGCTATTTGGGGTCTCTTTTCCTTCCAGATGAATATGGTGACTAGCTTTTCCAAGTCTTCAAAGTAGATTACTGGAAATTTGATTGGTACTGCATTGAATCTGTAGATCAATTTGGGTAGAATTGACATCTTAACTATATTTAACCTTCCTATCCATGACCAGGGAATGTATTCCCATCTATTTAGATCTTCTTTGATTTATTTTATCACTGTTGTGTAGTTTTTTACATACAAGTCTTTTATATCCTAGTTAAGTTCATGCCTATGCACTTGATTCTTTTAGTTGCTATTTTGAATGAATTTTTTTCTTAACTTACTCCTCAAGTTAGGTCATTGCTTGTGCATAAAAATGTTACTGATTTTTGCACATTAATTTTATAACCCGCCACCTTGTTAAATTTGTTTATTAGCTCAAGTAACTTTGTTGTAATTTTCTCAGGATTTTCCAAGTATAGCATCATGTCATCTGCAAATAATGAAAGTTTTGCTTCCTCCTTTCCAATTTAAATCTCTTTTTTTCCTGTGTAATTGCTCTCACTAGAAATTCAAGTATAATAATGAATAATAATCATGACAGAGAGCATCCTTTTCTCATTTTTGATCTTAGGGGCAAAGCTTTCTGTCTCTCTCCATTGAGTACAATGGTGGCTATCAGTTTTTCATATATGCCCTTTCTTATATTGAGGAAGTCACTTTTTCTATTTTTGTATGCCATATGGTGGGGGGTCACATTTCATTCGTTTTTCATGTAAGTATCCCATTACTGTGGCACTATTTGTTGAATTCTTTTTGTTTGTTTAATTTTTGTTTGTTGGTTGGTTTGGGGAAGTGCATGGACCAGGAACTTAACCTGGGTTTCCCACATTCTTGCAGGTAAGAATTTTACCACTCAAACACCCTTGCACCACCAGGAAGTTACTTTCGATTCCTCTCTTTTGAAGTGTTTTTACCAGAAAAGGATTTTGAATTTTGTCTAATACTTTTTCAGCATTAATCAAGATGATCATGTGATTTTTCCCTTTCAACTTGTTAATGTGCTGTATTACATTTTGCATCTATGTTCACTAGGGAGCTTGGCCTATAGTTCTCCTTTCACATAGCATCTTTACCCAGTTTTGGTATAAAAATATAAGCTTCATAAAATGAGTTATTAGTGTTCCTTTTTCTTTAATTTTTTGGAAAAGTTTGAGCAGGATTGGTGTTAGTTCTTTTTGGAATGTTTGATAAAATTCCCCTGTGAAGCTGTATGGCCCTGGGCTTTTCTTTATAGGAAGATTTTTGATGACTGATCAAATCTCTTTACTTCTGATTGGTTTGTTGAGATCTTCTGTTTATTCCTGAGTCAATGTAACTGGTTTGTGTGTTTCCAGGAACGTGTCTACTTCATCTAAGTTGTCTAGTTTGCTGGCACATACTTGTTCATAGTATCGTCTCATGGTTTCTTTTATTTCTTCAGAGTCTATGGTAATGCACCCCTTCTCATTTCTGATGTTATTTATTTGCATCCTCTCTCTCTCTTCTTTCTTTTTTTTTTTTTTGGTCAGCCTTGCTAGTGGTCCAGTGATTTTATTGATTTTCTCAAAGAACCAACTTTTGGTTTTATTGTTTTTTCTATTGTTCTTTTGTTCTCTCCTTCATTTAACACTCCTTTAATCTTTGTTATTTCTCTTCTATTTGCTTTAGGATTAGTTTGCTGCTCTTTTTCATGTTCCTCCAGGTGAGCAGTTAAGTCCTTGACCTTTGCTCTTTCTTGTTTTTTAATGTGGGCATTTAGGGCAATATATTTCCTCTCAGCACAGTCTTTGCCACATCCTATAAGTTCTGATATGTTGTATTCTCATTTTCATTCGCCTCCAAATAGTACTGATTTCTCTAGCAATTTTTTTTGACCCACTCATTGTCTAAGAGTGTGTTATTTAATCTCTATATATTTGTGAAAGTTCTTGTTCTTTGGTTGTTAGTGATATCCAGCTTCATTCTATTGTGGCCAGAGAAAGTGTTTTGAATAATTTCATGTTCTTAAGTTTATAAAGACCTGTTTTGTGTCCCAGCTTATGGTCTATACTGGAGAATGTTTCATGAGCACTAGAGAAGAATGTAAATCCTTGTATTTTGTTGTGTAATGACATATATATATATATATATATATATATACACATATGTCTATTAGTCTAATTCATTTATCAAGTTATTTAACATCTCTGTTTCCTTGTTAATCTTCTATCTGGTTGTTCTATCTATAGAGGAGTGTGGTGTATTGAAGTCTCCTACTATTATTGTTGAAACATCTATCCCTCCCTTCAGTTTTGCCAATGTCTTTCTCATGTACTTTCAAGCTCCTTGATTGGGAGCATAAACATTTATGATTCTTATATCTTCTTGGTGAATTGTCCCTTTTATTAATATATAGTGCCCTTCTTTGTCTCTTATTATGTCTTTACATTTAAAGTCTATTTTGTCCGATATTAGTATAGCTACTTCTGCTTTCTTTTGGTTATAACTTGCGTGGAATATCTTTTTCCATCCTTTCACTTTCACTCTATTTATATCCTTGGGTCTAAGATGAGTCTATTGTAAGCATCATATAGCTAGATTATGTTTCTTAATGCATTCTGCCGATCTGAATCTTTTAACTGGTAAGTTTAATCCATTCACATTCAAAGTTGTTACTGAAAAGGTATTTCTTGATTCCACCATCTTATCCTTTGGATTTCATCTGTCAGCTTTATATATTCTTTCCCCTCTTTCTCCTTTTATCCTGTAAGTTACCCTTATAGGTACTCTTCAATTCTGTGCCCTCCTCCAGATCTCCGTCTCCTGCCTTTTTAATTCAACTGGCAGAACTTCCTTTAGTATTTCTTGTAGGACAATCTCTTGTTGACAATTTCTTTCAGGATTCATTTGTTAACATTTTAACCTATCCCTCAGTTTTGAAGGACAATTTGACTGAGTACAAAATTCTTGACTGGAAGTCTTTCTCTTTCAGGCTCTTAAATATATTATATCACTGCCTTCTCACCTCCACAGTGCCAGTTAAGTAGTCTGAACTCAGTCTTACATAATTTCCCTTGTATATAGTAGATTGTTTTTCTCTTGCTGCTTTCAGGATTTTCTGCTTCTCTTCAGCATTTGACAGACTGATTAGTATGTGTCTTGGGGAGGGCTTACTTGGATTTATTCTATTTGGAATTTGTTGGGCTTCTTTGATTTACTTATTTATGTCTTTTATAAGGGTTAGGAAGTTTTCCCCTATTATATCCTCAACTAATCTTCCTATCCCTTTACTCTTCTCTTCTCCTTCAAATACACCTATGATTCTTATATTTGTTTACTTTGTGTGGGCCATCATTTCCCTGAGATCCAATTCAAAGTTTTCCATCTTTATTGCCATTTGTTCTTTTGATTTTTCAAAATCAGTTGTCCTGTACTCTAATTCACTTATTCTTTCTTCTGGTGTTATGTGCCTCTAGAATGTTTTTTATTTCATCTACAACATCTTTAATCTCTGTGATAGCTACTGTTTCTCTATTTATTCTTTCAAATTCCTCTTTATGCTCTTCTAGTGTCCTCTTGCTCTCTTTTATGCCATTAACCATGCCATTTATTTTATTTGGCAGTGTTTTGTGAATTTCTATGATTATTTGTTCCAAAGTCTGTGTCTCCTCCAGTGTTTTAATTTGGTTGTTAGGCTGACTTATATCTCTCTGCATCATGTATGCTTAGTGATCTTCTGTTTCTTCATGGCATGTACATATCTTGATTGGTTTACTTTGGAAGTTGATTTCCTTCATTAGTCTGTGTTTGCAGAATGGATGGGGAGCAGGATGTGGATTGTGGGGCAGGGCACAACAGTGTGGGGATGGATTGAGGTCAAAAAGTCAGTGCAGAAATGTGTGCACACCCAGCAGTGGGGAGGATGTGGCTCTGCGGGTGTATGGGTCTGGGGAGCAGGGCCCTGGTATGCACTGGTCTAGGGGACAGGGCCCTTGTGTACCACATGCAGAGCTTAGGAGCAGCAGGCTGGGGCTGTGCGCCTTCTGTGCTGGATACGGAAATGGACTGACCACGCAGTTCAGCACTTGCCCAGGGCTAGGGGGCATGATTGAGGGCCCTGTGCATGTGTGAATCTGGGAGAGCCATAAGCTCATGTATATGTGTGCAGAGCTTGGGGAGGGCAAGGTAGGGTTTCACAACTGTATGGGCTCAGAGCGGTGTACCCTGAGTACAAAGGTAAGTGCCTTGCAGCCTTTATGCACTGGCAACTGCCTGCAGGAGGCAGGGAGGGGGAATTGGGTCTCAGGAGGGGCGGGGTGAGACTGTGTTTGGTCAGGGTAGGTGGATTGGGCTGGGATAGGCATGCATGCTCTTGGGGTGTGGTTATGGGGCATATAAGTATGGGGAGGGGGGGCAGGTTATGGAGTGGGGTGTGGGATGAATCGCTGGTCATGGGCTGCACTGGTGAGGGTAGCATGTTCAGGGAACAGGCTTGGTTAACCTCCTAGTCCCCATCTCCCCATCCATGCGCTCCTGAGGGCTCTGGAATTCCATTTGGAATGGGGCACCTTAGGCTGTTTGCACCAGTAGGCTGCCCTCCAGTTCCCTGCATCTCAGTTTTTCAGCTTTTGTAGCTGGATCCTCCCTATGGGGTGCAAAAGACCCTCCCAGGTCACTTACTCCCTGGAATTGCCATCTTACTCACCTTCCTGTCCCTTCTCTAGCTGTTCTTTGGAGCAGGGGTGAACTCAACCTATCCTACCCTGTCATCTTCCCTTTTGTCCATTTTTTAATGTTTGTTTGTCTCTTTATTGTTGAGTTGTAGGATTACTTTATATATTCTAGAGATTAAATAGTTATAAAACATGTGGTTTCCAGATATTTTCTCCCATTGAGTACCTCGTCTTCTCACTTTCTTGACACAATCCACTGAGACATAAAAGCTTCTAATTTTGAGGAGGCCCCTTTTACGTATGTTTTCTTTCATTTCTTATACATTGGGTGTAAAGTCTAAAAAAATTCATTGATAACACAAGACCCCAAAGATATTTCCCTACATTTTCTCCTAGAAGTTCTATAATGCCAATGTTTATAAGATCTTTGATCCCTTTGAGTTAATTTTTGTGCATGTTATAAAAAGGAGTCTTCTTTCATTTTATGATAACCAATTCTCCCAGCACCTTTTGTTGAAAAGACTGTTCTATCACAATTGAATGGACTTGGCGGCTTTGTCAAAACTCAATTGGTCATAGAAGGAAAGATGTATTTTTTAGCTCAATTCTATTCCATTTGTTATATCCTTATGACAGTGCCATGCAGTTTTTACTGGTATAGTTTTGTAATAAAAGTCTGGAAGTGTGAGTCCTCCCACTTCATTCTTCTTTTCCAAGGTGTTTAATTAGGGCTACATACCCTTCCAAATAAATTTAATAATTGGCCCTTCCATTTCTGTAAAATAGGCTGTTGAAATTTTATTGCAAAAGCATTGACTCTTTAAATCAGGCTGGATAGAATTGACATCGTAATGCTATTTAGTATTCCAATTTATGAACACAGAATGTCCTTCTATTTATTTATGTCTTCTTTTAGCAACATTTTGTAGTTTTCTGTATATAAGTCCTTTATATCCTTAGTTAAATTTATTCCTAGATATTTAGTTCTTTTAATTGCTCTTGTAAATGGAATTTCTTTCTTGATTCCCCACTCAGATTATTCTTTACTAGTACATAGAAACATTAAGTTTTGCATATTGATCTAGTACCTCACCACTTTGCTAAATTCATTTTTTAGTTCCAGTTTGCTTTGTAGATTTGAGATCTTTTTTGTTTGTTTGGGATTTTCTATATATATGATCATATCATCTGCAAATAGTTAATGTTTTACTTCTTCTTTTCCAATTTGGATGCATTTTATTTTTTATCCTTATGTTTTTACTCATCTATCCATACCCTGGATGGAAGGATCTTCAGGCACAAGGTTTTCACAAGCATACAATCACACTGTAAAAGATATATTGTTATAGAGTTGTCTTCAAGAATCAAGGCTACTGGAACACAGCTCACCAGTTCCAGGTATTTCCCTCTGGCCACTCCAATACACCATAAACTAAAAAGGGATATATATAATGTATAAGAATAACTTCCAGGATAACCTTTTGATTCTGTTTGAAATCTCTCAGCCTCTGAAACTTTATTTTGTCTCATTTTTCTCTTCTTCCTTTTGGTCAAGAAGACTTTCTCAATTCCATGCTGGGTCCTGGCTCATCCTGGGAGTTCTGTCTTATGTTGCCAGGGAGATTTACATCCCTGGGAGCCATGTCTGTGGATGGTAACTTTTGATTAGATGGTTTTCATGAAGATGTGTCTCTACCCATTCAAGGTGGGGTTGTTTACTGGAGCCCCTTAAGAGGGAATCATTTTGGAAAAAGTTTGAGTGCCAACAGAGCCCACACAGTCAGAGACTTTTGGAGATACAGAAAGAAAATGACCCCAAGGAGGTCTTATGACATGAGAAGAGAAAGCTAGCAGACATCACCATGTGTTGTGGATTCATTGGCCTTTCTTGAATCAAGGTATATTTTCCTGGATGCCTTAATTTTGAATTTTCATGGCCTTGGAACTATAAACTTGCAACTTAATAAATTCCCCTTTTTAAAAGACTTTTTGTTTCGGATATATTGCATTCCAGCAGCTTTCACAAACTAAAACAACATATAATTCATCTGTTTAAAGTGCTCAATTCACATTAATCATCACCAGTTAATTTTAAAGTATTTTTACCAAGGCAAAGAGAAACTCCATACCATTAATAGCCACTTCACATTTCCCTATCCTCCCAGCTCTAGGCAACAATTAATCTCTTTTCTGCCTCTGTAGATTTGCCTATTCTGGATATTTCATATAAACGAAATTATACAATAAATGATATTTTGAGATTAGTGTCTTTCAGTTACTATAACGTTTTCAAGTTTCATCTTGGTTGTACTTTGTACTAATATTTCATTTCTTTTTGTTGCTAAGTAATATTTCAGCCCTTAAATATAGCCTCCTAGGTAAAATGTTCTGCACATATCCACTTTAGCTCCCAGAATGTTTATTTTACTATACTTTCTTGTAACCTTGTTTTTACTTGTGTTGCAGAATTTATTGCATTTATTTCATTTTATAGGTATTATTTGTTCCAAATGTCTACTAGACATGAAACATTTTAAGCTATAGACTGTTTTTCCCACTTACGTAAAACTTGGTAAAACATTATTTTGACTGACTGATTAAGCACTCATGTATGAGGGATACAGATAAATATAATCCCTTGCCATGTTTAGAAAAGGGAAAAAAAAAAACAGGGCTAGGATTTGGAAACTTGCTTTTACATTGACTAAGTGTAAACAAATCATGAGCAAAGAAATTTAAGAGAGCTTTGTTTCATGGAATTGGAACATAATAAAATGGTTTTAGAGATAATGATAAGCTTAGATTAATCAGAAGGTGCCAACTCTCAGTCCATACATCACAATATGTATATACCATTTGTATGTAAAGTTTGTGATAAGTTAGATAGAATTCCACTATTGTCTTTACTTTGCAGGAGAAGGGTTATATCTGCATTAGTAGATTTTCTACAAGGTACATGCATTATAAACCTTCTTGCAGACAACAGGAACAACCTTTTATCAGATTTCAAGTAAGGTATTTGATAGTGATTCTTTTTTTTCTGGAAGAAGAGGTTTTAAATTTATTCCAAACCAAATGCCATTGTAATTGCAACCCAGTTTTAGTTTTTACTAGCTGTATTTTTGTACAGAAACGAAATATATCTCCCCTGTTATTTGGTCAGCAAAATCATTTACTTTTTAACATAACATAGACCCCCTCATTATCTGCCAAGTTGGTGCTGAAACAGCAGGAGTTGGTTAATTGTTATGCAGAAGCATACTTTATGGATGTGTTAAAATAGGATAGGGGTTAACATTTGTGACTTTTTATGTATTTATATATTTAATGCTCCTGTTTTTTCATATGTAACCTTTATTTTATGAGTGCATACAGAGGAGGATTAATGCTTGTGAGATGTTTTGTGTCAGAGATAATATGTGAGCAAATATTTTTGCTGACCTCTCTCTTAAAATACTTCTGAATGAAAAATTTCAGCAAACACGAATCTTTTTCCTTTATTATTATCCTTTCATTTTGTTTCTGTTTTAAGTGTGAAAAGACATAGCCATATCCATGTCAATAATCTAAAAAGCTCAATGCTGTCATGAATTTGCATAAAAATCATTACTTTCTAAGGACATGTCAAAACCAACAAATGAATATGAGTCCTTTTATGTCTTAATTACTTCCTCAATGAAATTAACTTCCTTCATTTTTCCAATGCAAAAAAGTTTTACATTATAATCATTTTCTTAATCTTACTAGATTTTTCTTTCTAGTCATTTAAAATGACTTCTCCAAATCGTTTTTGGTGACATTTGGTTTAGGAATGGCATTTTATTATACAATTGACCAGGTAATGTCTGAATACCGGTTAAAAAGGACACTGTGAACACAAATGACTGTGCAGGGTTATTATGAACAGAAAAATCGGTCAAGAAATTATAATTAGCTATCTTTTCTTTTTCTAAAAATTTGGCATTCCATGGATGAGAAAGAATAAAGGAATATATGAATTAAAATTATTTGGAATAAAGTGATCATGTTAATATAGTATCGCCGGTAATATTTAGTGAGCAGCAATGAGCTTTTTCTGCCAGTGGTAGTGGTGTTGATATTGATCAAAGATCTTTGGACTGACTGACTATGAGGATTAATTCTAGCTATGGGGTTTGCTGGAGTTTTGTTTTGTTTTGTTTTTTAAGCATGCAAAAGATTTGAAAAAATATTATAATAAATATCTATCTTTCATTCAACTTGGTTCTCTAATTGTTAACATTTTATAACACCACATTCTCATTCTTTAAGCACATGAGTGTGCTGTGTGGTTTTTCACCCTAAACAATTGGAAACTAAGTCACAGACATTTAAAATGATCACACCTACATGTTTTAGCCTATATTCTGTAATGACATTCTCCTACATACACACAAGATCATTGCCTGAGTAATTAAACATTTACTCAATAATACTATCCATCTTCATGTTTTTCCAACTGTTTGAAAAGTATCTTTTAAAGCTGTTTTTTTCATCTACTTCAGAATAAAATATGGTTCAATCAGTTTATTTAATTTTGAGATCTTGTTTCTATTCATCCACCTTTATGCTTTTCATGACATTGCCATTTTTAGAGGTTCAAGCAAGCTGTTTTATAGAATGCCACACATTTGTATTATTCTTTTATTTTTTTGTCTTCATTATTTGATCCAGGTTAAAAGTTTTGAACAACTATGCTAGATAAGTGAGGTTGTATGCTTTCCATTACACTGGAAGACTTATGTTCATTTGACCAATTATCAGTAATCTCACTTAATTAGTTCTGAGTGTTATGTGCCAGAACTCTTCACTTTAAAGATTTCTTTTGTAAATACTAAGCAATCTGAGACCGTGTGTGTATCTGATTTTCTGATAATTTTTCACCAATAATGAAGCATTGATTATTGTCTGAATGAATCAATTATTATATTAGAATTCACAGAATGGTGCTTTTTCTATTTCTTATGTATCTTCTATTTTTATGACTTACAGTTCTTCTGTAATGTATAGCTTTGTCTCCACGGACACTCACCCCCATCATCTCCCATTCCCTTCCTTCCCCTTCCCTCTCTTTTTCACTCCTTTCCCTGTTCTATTTCTATGAATTTATAGATTCTTATATTAGTTAATGTTTATAGTCAGTTAAATTCTTTACTTTCTTGATATCCAGTTGTCCTAAATTTGGCAATGGGGGGATTTTCAAGTTGATTTCTGTCCCTGTTAATATATCCTCATTAGTCTTTTTAGTTTGTGAAAACTTCCCTGCCTATAGGCACAACAATATACTATAACTTGATCTAGTTATGAAATCAGCATTTCTCCAAGAGCACTTCTCCTCTTAACATGTAATGGTATTTAGAAGTCAAGATCTGGTGACTTAATGTGTTGTTTGATAGTTTGGTCTTTTAATTCCAGTTCATTCTTACAGACAATTTAAGAAAATAGACATTAAAAATAGTTTCATAATGAAATAATCATACAAATATAATATTGCAGAGAATTTTCTTGTCTTTTAACTTTTGATTTCGCACATGCAATGCCTTATTCTCACACTGAAAAATCTTGATTTCTAACATTAACTTGATTAGATAATTGCTACAGTTTATAATGTAAAGAAAATAGCTACAAAGTAAAGAAAATAGCTACAAAGTAATAATGCCAATCACTCCTAAAAATAAAACTACAAAATGAAGTATGAAATTTCTTGACATTCTTTTATTCTTAGAATATGTTTAAGAATATATATTCAAATATTTGCATTCTAGGATCACATATAATTCTTGATTCTCTGGGGTTATGTTACTAGCTTGGTATGTACTTTTATTCATTGGTTCACTTTGTTTTTAATTTTCAGGTGCCTTCTTTGTTTTTGTTTTTTAATTTAATTTTATTTGTTGAAAATATGAATATTTACACTGTTTAATAATCAAAACTTCATATTGAAAAGAATATTCATAGACATCTACTAATTTGATTGTTTTAATTTTTCTGTCAAGTTCTTCCCCACAAATACATCTATGTATATACATATACATATATACATAAAATATGCTTACATAAATGTATATATATACATAAAACAACACGCACCTACATATATAAACATGCACATTTATATGTCCATATGCACATCTATATTTACTTCTAATTCATATTTTTTCTCAATTTTTAAAATCAAAATTCGCTTACAAACATTTTGCCCTTAGCTCTTTTTGTGTGCAGTTCATTTTGGATATAGCACCTTATAAATATTAATGCTCTAGTAATAGGCCTTTTTGTGCTGATATTTTGCTATCACGAATAATTTTATGCATATTCTATTTCATTTCTTTGTAAATATATCCCTTCACTCTGTGTTATTCCAGTGCACAATGCAGAAGACTGCTTGCTTCTTAAGTGTTTTTTTTTTGTTTTGCTCAAACTTGTGAGTTTGTGCCTTTCTAAGAGCTGAAAAGTGATCTGCTAGTCTAGTTTAAATGTTTATTGCTCTTATATAAATGAGATTAATCACTTTTCCCTATGCCTAGTATCATTGGTACTTATTTTTAATATAAAATGCCTGTTCATATCTGTTTTAATTTGCCAAAGTTGACAGAATGAAATATACTAGAAATGTGTTGGCTTTTATAAAGGGAATTTATTAAATTACAAATATATTGTTCTAAGTCTTTAAAAATGTCCAAATTAGGGCAGCCCAAGTAAGATATCTTGATTCTGAAGAAAAGGTTGATAGCATTTAGGGTTTATCTGTCATATGGGAAGGTACATGACAATGTCTGCTGGCTTTCTCTTCTGGCTTCTGGTTTCAAACGTCTTCCCCAGGGGTGTTTTCTTTCTGCGACTCCAAATGTCTGTATTGGCTTTGAGGTTTTTCCAAAATAGTTCTGTTTTAAAGGACTCCAGTAAGTGGATTAAGACCCACTTTGAACAGGCACAGACATAGCTCTATGGAAATCACCTAATAAAAAGGTTCCACCCAAATTGGATGGGTCACATCTCCTTGGAAATAACTTAATCAAGAAGATTCCCCAGGAAATTGGTCTGCCTCCACAGGAAAAAAGTCATGGCTTTTTCAGGAGTATACAACATCCTCAAACTAGCACAACATCTTTTATCCATTTTTCTATCAGATTGCTGGTCTTTTCCTTGCAATTGTTAAGAAGTCTTTACATATTAGGGCTATTAGCCATTTATGATATAGCTTGCAATGGAGGCTTTGTCATTTTGTTATTCATTTTGTTATTTAACTTTGATTATAGTACTTAGTTTTATTTTGTTTTCGATAGCAGATAATTCCTTTTGAATATTTATGTAGTTGGTTTTCTTTTCTTTTCTTTTTCTGGAGTTTAAATCATAGTTCAAAAAACTTTAGTCACTAACAGAATAGAAATCATCCATGTTTTATTCTGTTACTTGCATCACTTTAGTTTTTATAAGATGTGTTTGATCCATTTGGAATTTATCCAGTTTTTCAAATTAAGGTTCAGTATTTTATTTTTCCAAATTTCACTATTTTTCAGTGATTCAAAATTCCTTTATTATATAATATATTTATATATTTGCCTGGGATCATCTATGGACTTTCTATTCAGTTTCATTGGTTTGCTTGCATGTTTTTCATGGGAAATTTATGCATTGTTGAAGTTATAAGACCCGTATAATATACTTAAAGATCTGGTAGGGCTGGGCCTTCTCTGTTGCTCTTCTGTTTTAAGATATTTCTTTTCTGGTGTTGCTTGGTTACTTTACCAAATTCATTTTCTTTTCAACTTCTCTGTCTCTCAAAATATATATTTTTATTGAGAAACACTAGGTGTACAATTCAATTTAGGGAGAACTATATCTTCATATTGTTTTGGGTTGTCTTTTGAATATAATTTGGCTTTTCATTTGATAAAGTCCTCTTTTATTTCCCCTATAGTGAAAAACAGCAAAGATGTTTTGACATTTTGTAATGTTCTCCTTGCATCTATCAGGTTGAGCTTAAGTGTCTTCTCCACTGTGACCGTCTCAATCCTCTAGGCTGTTGATTTCTTTTTCCTTTGTAACATCATTGCAGTCTGCTCATATCACAATGCAGGCTTTTAATCTATTAATTATCTATGCCATTTTGGCCCTCTGTTTATTACTTATTTCACAATTATAAGACATACTTTTGTCATTATTATTGTTGTTGCTGTTGTTAACTTTATCTGTTTGATGGTATCTCTTGGACTATCCTCTGACATTGATGTTCAGGATTTTGTTATTTACCTCTAGATTGCCAGGGCTTAACGTAGTGTTTGATAAGTGCATGTTGAATTGATGGGTCATTGACAATAGCAAAATTGTTAAATAAATTATTTGAAGATGACCAATAAGCCCCTTACTCTACCTTGAACTTAAATATCAGGATCCCATTTTTATATTTATTTTATCTGGAGAGTATTAAAATAGACATTCCAATTCGTGATTTATCATAAAATAATGTAATGTAAATGTGAGACTTGCATATCCCTTTGATGATGTGATGAAATGTATGAACCTTTTCCTAAGATAAATTCATGCACACTCTAAGTTTATATACATGTTTATAAGATTTGCAGACTGCCTGACCTCCATGAATCTTGATTTCAGATTAAGTCCTTATTCTAATTATTGAATCATAACTAATAGAAAAGAGAATCTAGATTTCGTTTTTTCAAGAAAACAGATTCTAGATGCTAGATAGAAAATAGACTCATAAAAAAATTGAATGAGTTCAACTACAGTAAGCTATATAATAAGGTAAAAAAATGCAAATTGGTTGAATTGATTCCACTTGGTCACTACATATATTAATTTCAATTCTCTGACAATGTGGCATATCTAATGATTAGTCAAATCAATAAATAATTATCACTTGATTATTAAATAGGGCCAAGAAGAGTTTACTGTCAAGTTATTTCCTCTAATATTCTTGGCTTTTGATTTGTGAGCAAAAACTCCTTGATGTATAACTTGCATTTCAGTAGATAGCAATTTAAGGAAAAGAAAATGAGAATTAAGAATTTCTGAGTATCTATTTGAGATAAATGGACCCACACAAAATTAATTGCAATAATAAGAAAACAATCAACTATACTATAACCATGTACTATAATTTAGCACAATTTTATAAATACTGAAATTCTACAAACGTATAATGTGGATGTAGATATTCTATGATAAGTGAATGTGTAGTAATTTGTTTAAAAATGCAATTTGCAAATAAAGAAAATTCATTTGCTTATAAAGGAAATAATGTGAAAAGGAGCTATAATTTTGTAGGTTTGAAATTGAACTTAATTAGACCATCAATTCATTTCCTCCCAGTCTCCCATGTGTGGTCTTTTAAGGAACTTTCAAAAAGTAGCATTGTACAACTAAAGCTCTTTGTACTGTTTTTGAGAGAATCAAATGTTTTTCAGAACAAATGCAAAGAAATAATTTCTGGTACAAAATGCTACATTTCACTGTTTAAGTCTTTGGAAAATAAAAAGGTATAACTAAAAGTTGCATGCCTCATTGAAAGTAAGCACAAGTCAATTTTTTGCCAAGAAGCTTGAAAATTTGACTTCAAAGACAGTGAGAAAGAGCAAAATAGAATGTCAAGGAGAAATTAGCAAAATTCCTACACCACATGTAGTTGGTCATTCTTTGATGACAAGTGAGTGATAACTCAATTTCTAGTTGGTTCATATAATTGAAAAGGTCAAGGGTAAGATTAGCTGCAAGTACGGCTTAATGTAAACTCACTGGATGAAATTGTGTTCCCTCTTTTTTATATTTTCATTGACTTGGTTGCCTCTACTTCTAAGCTCTTCATCATTGATGTTGTAATTATATCAGTTATCTGAGAAAGCAAGATTACCTCTTCGCTAGTTCAAACACATATCTTTAAAAATACACCCAATTGTCTCAAATTATCCTTAGATACATCATCTGTGAGCCTGTAACTTTGACCAGGTATAAAATCAAATATATCAGTCATGTACCCTGCTATTTGAGCCAGAGGTGGTGTCCACTTTCTGGGAAGCCTGCAGCCTTGGAATAGGGTGGGTCTGTATCCCCAAAGCAAATCAATTTGCTCTTTTTTAAAGAAGTAGAGTCAACTCTGTGGTTTGAAGTTCTTCCCTCTATGCACTTTTGATTATTTATTAGGTGGGAGAAAGTGGATTCAGGTGGATTATTAATGACAAAATATTTGCCATATGTATTTGTGGAAATTTTATCACATACAACAAGGATGTTTGTTCTCAATGCAAAACCTACACTCTCTTATTTGCAGATTACAGTTTTTTTCTGACCTTACTTTCATAGAATGGATGCTTTTTGATCTAGGTTAATTGTCAAAAGAAGCCACAGAAATTATGATTAAATAATGGCTGAGTTTGTCGTTTCAGGGAGTTGTGCAAAGAACAAAAAGTCAATATAAACAATGAAATTTTCCTGATACTTTCAAGTAATTATTTTTACCCTTTTTTTCTGTGAGTATTGTTCAAAGAAAAAGTCTATTATATCAGAAGAGAGAAGTGTGCTAGATTTTATTAGTTAAAAATGGATTATTTCAAACTCGTTCATTTTGAGAGGAGGTTGAAAAAAATCAGTAAGAGGGAAAAACTGTCCAGTGTTTTCAGCCTTTTAGTATGATGAAAAGATGCTTTCCCCAGAGCCCACAGCTAAAAAGATGACATCATGTCCTATGTGAAGAAAACAACCAGTTCTAAAGCTTTTTCCTTCTGCTGCCCAAGAAAATACCATGAAATGTCTCGACTTAAACAATTGGTATTTATTTGCTCTTGGTTTTAAGCCCAAGAAAATGTTCAAATAAAGACATCATCAAAGTGAATGTTTTTCCCCCAAGACTTTGGCATTCTGGGACTGTCTGCTAGTAAACATTGGTTCCTCTGTCACATGGCATGTCACACGGTACCCTCTCCTGTCTCATCCTTTTCTTTTGGGTTATGTTTCAGCTTCTTGCTTACTATGACTTTCTTTGAATACCATTCCACTTAGAAAGTCCCCTAGCAATAGAATTAAGACCCATCCAGATTGGACTGTACCATATGTTCTTACTTAAGGAAAAATCATCATAAAGCCCTTATTTTAGTTTCCTAACTTCTAAAATGTGATATACAAGAAACATGTTTTTTAAAAGGGGACATTTATTAGGTTGCAGGTTTACAGTTCTAAGGTCGTAAAAATATCTCAATTAAAGTAGGTCTATAAACATGTCCAGATTAAGGCACCAACAAGAGGTTATCTTCACTCAGGAAAGGCCAGTGAAGTTCATGGTTTCTCTCTCAACTGGAAAAGCACATGGCAAACGTAGAAACATTGGCTAGCTTTCTCTCCAGGCTTCTTATTTCATGAAGCTCTCCCAGGGGCATATTTCTTCTTCATCTCCAAAGGTCTCTGGCTGCCTGGGCTCTTGTGGTTCTCATGGATTTCTCAAGCTTTTTCCAAAATGTTTCCTCTTTTAAAGGCTTCCAGTAAACTAAGCAAGACCCATCTGGAATGGGTGGAGTCACATCTCCCTCTAATTTTAGGTAAATACCCAAAATTGGGTGTCACATCTCCATGGAGATAATCTAATCAAGTTTCCAACCTACAGTACTGAATAGGGATTAAAAGAAACAGCTGCCTCCACCAGATGGATCAGTATTAAAACATGGCTTTTCTAGGGTATATATTCTTTTCCAACTGGCATATTCCTACTCACATTGAGTTCACAGCCATAGGAATGGATTAAATTTAAGAACATTTTATTGGGGTACACCACACGCCCTCCTTGTTTGCTGAAAGATTTCCTTTCAAAAAAGCCATTTCAAATATTTACCCCAATGAGCTGAGACTGTCCATTCAAATTGTTTTCTGAAATTAGAACATTGAAAAAAAGAAATGAGATAAGGAAAAGAAGAATATAAGTTAGAAGGTCAAGTTTGAGGAGATCCAAGTTTATAGGGGAAGGTCAACAAAATGGAGCAGAAATCTGGGTTAGACTGTTACCCTTAAGATTGTCCCAGTTTATGAGACCACTTCTTATGGTAATTAAATTAGAAGAGTCTCATGTAAATAGAATGAGCAGTAATTGAAAAAAATATCATTTTTGTCTAGCTAGCTCCACCTTGGAGGAGTGTCATGATAAATTTGGGAGATTTTGTGCAATTGCCAAAAATAGAGACTATAAAGAAATGAAAATATATCTTTCTATAAAGAAATGAAAATATATCTTGTATGACCAAAAAGGATTGAAATTACTCAAAATGGTACTGGAGAAGTTTTAAAAAAACATTAATATCACCTTTAATGGCTTGTATAAAAGTAGCACTCAGCAATATATTTGTATGCACAACAGTGTGAACTGATCACTTCAAGACCAGTATGTCAAAATATTAAGTCTAAGATAGTAGACATTTAAAAACATCCTGCTGTGATTAAAGAAAAAAAAGTGGGAGTTTTACATTTTTTCAACAATTGACTTTTTTTGACATTGATAATTAACTGTTCAACTATGAATCAAAAAATACAATCATATACAAAAACCAAAAGAGGAAAATGTAGTAGTGTTAGCAATAAATTCTGTGCTATCTGAAAGAAAAATTGCTAACATAATACTGTTGGGAAAGAAGAAAGCAAGGAAGGAATGAAGGAATGGAGGGAAGGAAGAAGATAAGAAAGGGAGAAAGGAAGAAAGAAAGAAAAGAAGAAGAAAAGGGAAGGATAAAAGAAAGAAGGCAAGAAAAAAGAAGGAAAGAAAGAGAGAATTGAGAGAAGGAGGGCGGGAGGAAGATAGAGACAGATTACTGGCTATTCTACCAAGTGCAAGTAGTTTTATAGCACACCTGGGTTAACTGATTTTATGTGTTCTATATTTTACAATCAAACTAATTGCATTGCTATAGTAATACAAATCATTCTTGTCTATAGTGATGCAAATAAATTTTGTCCAGTAGATACAAAATTGATTCCTGCCCCTTCCTTGTAGAAACCGGCCTTAAATCTATTAATATGTTCATTTCCAGCATTTTCCAATTGCTTATATATGTCTTCTTTTTGGATTTTCACTTGAGCCAGTCTTTAACACCTTATTATTCCTTCTTCAATGAATTAAATAAGTTATTTGGCCTGTGTTCATTTTATATTTGTATAGGAGTCAAGATTTTTTGCCTTTTTAAATAAAATATCCTTTAACATTTCTACTAAGTTGAAATATTTAACTTTCCAGTATTTGCGTGTTATTTACTCATGAACTGCATGGCTGATGGTGGTCTCTAGTGAAAAATTTCACAGGATTTCTCAGTTCATTTTTGATGAGTATGAAGAATATTATTCAGTCTTGTTTGCTTTGTATAATGTTTTAAATCCATAACCTAGAACAATTCTAGAAACAAATAAGTTACTTCATTAATAAATAATTTTTCTAGGTATTATATGAATGAATAATGAACAGAATTGCCAAATATTTGTTCATTTTGCTAATAACACATGTTTCAGTTTAATAAAAGTGCTGGAATATAATACACCAGATATGGGTTGACTATTACACTTGGGATTTATTAGTTTACACATTTACATTTCTTGGGAATAAAAATGTCACAATTAAGGCATCAAGAGGACAATACCTTCTCTAAAGATAAGCCAATGGCATCTGGACTTCCTCTGTCATGTGGGAAGACACATGGCCAGCCTCTATTGGTTCTTCATACCTAGTTCCATTGTTTTTTCAGCTTCTGATTCCAGTGGCTTCTCTTGAGCACCAGTGGGTCCTTTCTGAGAATCTCTAGGGAATTTCTCTCTCAACTTTCTCTCTTGGTATTTCTTCATTTTATCCTCTTAGAAGGGGCTCCAGTAAAGGATTAAGACTGAATTTGAATTGAGTGGGTCACATCTCAATTGAAACAAATTGGTCCTACCTAACCAAAAGGTC